>JAPMLY010000136.1:160000-207500 GCA_026401115.1 Tetraselmis chui
TGTATTCTCTGACATGTGTGCGCACGCGCGCGCGCGTCTATGTGTATTATGAGAGAGAGAGAGAGAGATAGAGAGAGGGGGGGGGTATGGGGGGGTTACGCGCGCGCGCGCGCGTGTGTGTGTGTGTGTGTGTGTGCGTGCGTAAGATAGAGAGAGAGAGAGAGAGAGAGAGAGAGAGAGAGGGGGGGGGGCGAGGGTATGGGGGGGGTTGTGAGGGCGAGTGAGGGAGTGAGAGAGAGTTTATGTTCATGTGTGTGGGGGGGGGGGCGAGGGCCGGGGTGGGGGAGACTATGAAATGAAATGAAATTGAAATTAAATGAAATTGTTTACAACGATACTAGAATTAACCAGCTGTTGTCTATGGGCCCCCCGTGCTTGTGCATAGTAGACTTATTTAGCTACGGGCTAGACCGTGAACCGCTAATCCCAACCTCTCCATTGGCAGTGACGATACCGTCTAAAACATACCCGTATCCATATATTTATTATTTTTTTGATCTATACGTGTTTTTTTTGGATACATTACGAAAAAAAAGTGTCGCTAGTCTCCACGGTACGCGGCCCGCTCCAACCGCTGCGGGGATGCTGGTCAGCTTGAGCTGGTCGAGGCGAACGTGCATGACCTCGGGTACCGTGCAACTCCGGTCGTGCCGGAGCTAGGGGGAAAGGCATGTGAAAAACCCCTTCGCTCAGATCTTCGTCGGTCCCGTCTCGATCCGTGCTCTTCCCCGCCCAAGGTAGTAGTTGCTCCTCCCGACGCACTTCGCCACCGGGCCGAGTCTTCCCTCCTCCTTCGGGGGCTGGGAAGAGAAAATAAGTAAGTTGCAGACGGTGTCCGGCTGGCTCTCATGCCCTCGTGCCAGATCTTCTCATGTCCCTTGTCCTTGTTCCGTCTGTTTCCAACACCCATGTGATCGCGCAATGGCCGGCCTTACCCTCCCCCGGTGATTTACGTTGTTAGGGGGCCGCATTTACGAGTAGTGTACCGTTACGATAACCCTAGGCACATTGCATGAGGCAGCCTGTCGATAACCGGGTACCGACTAGGGGAGGGGTGGGTCGGACATAGGGATCGAGTCGCAGAACCACAATTTGCGTACCAACATCCCATAATAGATTTGTGCTAGCAGTTAGCTTTGGAAGGCTAACCGCCAGAGAGAGAGAGAGAGAGAGAGAGAGAGAGAGAGAGAGAGAGAGAGAGAGAGAGAGAGAGAGAGAGAGAGAGAGAGAGAGAGAGAGAGAGAGAGAGAGAGAGAGAGAGAGAGAGAGAGAGAGAGAGAGAGAGAGAGGGGGGGGAGAGAGAGAGAGAGAGAGAGAGAGAGAGAGAGAGAGAGAGATAAAGAGAGAAAGAGAGAGAAGGAGGGAGTTTATGTATGTGTATGTGTGTGTGGGGGGATAGAAAGAGGGTGCTTGCGCGCGCACTTGTGTGTGCGTGTGCGTGTTTGACATATGTTTACAAATATATATGTATATATTATATAGAGAGATAGAGAGTGTGTGTGTGTGTGTGCGCGCGCATGTGCGTGCAAGTGTATGTATGTGCGTCCGTGGGTGTATGCATTTGCGCGTGTGTATGAGATAAAATGTGTAGTGTTTTTTGAACGAGCGCGCACGCGCTCGATCGCTCATGCCCGTGTCTTTCTACTACATTTTTGCCATGTATCATCAGCTCGGTGGGATTAATGTCGAAACTACAATTGTGACGGCGTGATTTGGAAAACTCGTGTTGATAGAAAATATTAAACCGACACACATTTTTTTGTTTAGTTGGTATTTTTTAATACATTTAGTAATGCAAAATAGTATAAACCGCCGGAAAGCAAGTAGAATAACAAGTATAATGTCTAGACAATACAATATAATATAATAAATACAAGTATAATATAATCCAAGGGGAGGGGGGGGGGGGGGGGGGGGGGGGGGGGGGGGGGCTCCCATGCCCATCGGCACTCACCCCCAGCACATCGTTGTGGGCGCGGGTAACTCTATTGCCGAGGGCGCCCTCAATAGAAAAGCCTTGCCGTGCCATGCCTTTCACGGTAGGGAGCTAGACGGGATGAGCTGACACTTGCGATGCGCAAGACCAATAGATGTCGGGAAAGGCTTGCACGGAGGGCTTTTTAATGTATGTTTGTACACTGCCAACGCTAAGATCTCCCGCGCGGGCCATCCGATATGATTTTTCGCGACCGACTACTCCTCAGATACCGTCCCATTTGAGGGATGGGGCATGTATCCGTGAAATGTGTATTGGCGAGAAGGGTACGGAAGAATCAGCGGCGGGTTGAGGGTGTTGGAGCTTGCGGCGGAAAACTGGGAAGCAACGCGTTGTGGACAGGCGTTCGCTACTCATTAACCATCATGTTGAAGTCGAGTTGACCCAAGGGGGGGTAACACGACACCGACAGCAAAATGAGTGTTACGACGGGAGGAGCGGTGAGGTCTTGCGGCGGCTATATTCATGATCAGCCGCCGCCGGAAAACCATGTACGGAGGGTTTCGATTTATGTCCGTACCCGCGCGGCCTTTCGGATCTAGCAATGGCTACCATGACCTACTACCCTACCGCTACCCACTGTCGCGAGGCACACCTAATATTAGATAGTGCGAGCTTGGGTAAGCGGGGAGGCTCGCATTCGAAACATGGGTTCTCGAACAATGGAACGTGGGCACGATCCATGTATGGTTTCCAAATGGGTCCCCGGGGGGCAGTGTGGAAGTATCCGGGGAAATGGCCGGGAAAGCTTTTCAGCGCGGCGGCATGAGCGATAGCTTTTTACTATGTGGCTCCCCCCCCCCACCCTCCTCACCACACGCCCCCGCGGTGACGGGCGGGGGACATCGGCAAGGATGAAAGTCGCGACGTGATGAGCGGCAAATACCTTAGGACGGGTCTTCCGGGATGCGATGGCGGAATTGACGAGTAACTACGTGATGAGGTTATCTCGCTAGCCGTTCCCCGTCTATCTCCGGTAAGACCGAAGTCGGGCGGGAGCTAGATTAGGCGAGCCCGTTGCCCCTCTCGGACGCCGATCGGCCTAGGCCGGTCGGCACCCCGCTTCGGTGGGAGCGAGCGGTGAATCGTACTAAAGCTCTAGTAGCAGTTGCAACGTCGGGAGATAGACATGAGAGAGGTGTGTCGATAGATGTCCCTGGTCGAAGAGTACATGGCCTAGTCTTCCTCCTTTGTCATAGCTGGCAGAGTATTTGATGGCCAACATTATAGACAACATTCGATTCAGTTTGCCGATATAGAATTTGAAGTCACAAATTTCAATACACACAGATTCAGAAAAAATGCGCAAGAGCGTAACTGTTTTGCAACTTATATGATGTATAATTAAAGAAGAGGGAAATGATAACCGATTTGTCTTCTCCTTCCACTGCGCTAGATTTGGTACCCAGCCTAGCTCACCTTCAATCTTAAAGCGCCACACGACCATCGGAAGAGCGTCGCATGAGACGTGATGGTGTCACCTCGAACAAACGTTATCCGACGCGTCATGACGCTTTGTCAATCTCACTTGTGAGTACGCTATCTATTATTTGATGACATGGGCGAAATACATTGCATGTGCAACTATGGGTCTACGCTTCGTCAGTAAGTATGGAATGTAACTAGTGGTGAGCACGTAATAGTCCTACAATAAACTATGATGCGTTTGGATTATTCTCGCCACACTCATACCCTCTCGGCCTCTCCTACACAAGTCGAAGATCACCCTAAGGCCAACCCTCTAATTTACTCCATGCCAGTCGCAGAACGTCTTCGGATCCACTTGTCAAGCTGTTGAGGTTGAGGTGCGTAGGCTAGGTGAGATATTCTCATGAAGCCCATTTACGGTTGAGGTGTTGGCGAATTGTAACCGCTCATGCGAGTACGAAGCTGTTTTAACGCACCGTACGTTTTACTTCGTTAAACCGATGTCAAACACATGCAATTTGCTCGTCCGAGAAATGGGTGCAGAACAACAAATGCTTTCCACGACGTCAAGGAACATTGTCAATATTCGCATCAAAAGTGTTTTTTAACGTCGTGCTCGTCGTCATCGCCATGAGTCGTGACAAGATCGGACGGGCGCAGGAAAGCGGTAGGACACGGCCTAAGATTGTTGACATGAAACACAATACTTAAGCGTAGAGTAGGTGGCAACTCCAATATGTACCTGCTCGCTCCAATCTCTCAAGCACCGTATATGGCCCCCTTTATCGGTCGTATAGTTTACGATTGAGCTGACCACGTAGATGAACTTCATTTAAAACAACCAAAGCCTTGTCTCTTGGTCGAAATTGGGGTGCTATCGACGGTTGTGAGCGAGTTTGCATCTTATCCGTGTGCATATTTTACACCGACGTAACAAATTACTGCACTTCACGTAAGGATTGTTAACGCTTATGAGCTGCCGTCGAAACGGGAATTGACGGTCGCATGGGCAGTAGAAGGTGTGAAGGTTCTTCATGAGAGAAGACAAAATTCGCCTAAAACGGGGTGTGTTTAATGCCAAAAAGCTTGACTAACATTGCAGGCAGCTCAACCTGCGGAATCCAGGTAGTTCGATCACTTCCATCGTAATATATCAATACACGTAGTAACTGCTTAAACGTATTTAATTCCCTCATCTAAACATTCATTTTGATGATATCGACTCGACGACATGTTAAACTTAGTATTATCCATTCGTCTCCAAATTGTCTTCGAAAAATGCTGACAAAACGAGGGTTTCTATCGCTAATAGCACACGTGGGAGTCCTTGCGATGTGAATGGTGCATATCTTGTAAAAAGATACTTACAATTTTCTCTGCTGTAACCTCCTCCGTACATGGAAAGAAGTATGCCATCTCCGTCAAGTGGTCGACAACCACTAACACACTCTAAGAACCTGCACGAGCATGTGAGCGAGACAGGAAGTCAAGTCCCACGGTGTGCCAAGGTCAAGGCGGAGCGGGTAAGGGGTCCAAAGAAGTAGCCACCTAAGCTCGCTCCTTCGCGCGATAAATAATCACATATGTTACAGTAATCATTCACATCTTGTCAAAAGCGTAACCACAAGTACCGGTTTAATGCCTTTGCTAGCGTACTTGCGTAGCCTCGGTGACCCTTTGAACCACTGTACGTTATGCAATTCAAACAATAACTTCTGCAGATGCACTGAGTCGTCCCGAATGCATAGTCGGTCATGCCTCCAGAAACAACTATCTTTGTCGAAAATCTGTCCGCCTTTCGTCCACTCACCCTCGTCCCCATAAATGAGTCTTTGGTGGGACGTTAGAGAACTTGAGCACCAATTTCCGGGCGGAACATTTGCGGAACGTCGACAGTCTGACGGTGCAACCTCGCGTCATCATTTTGTGAAGCCAATAGGGCGTTGTGGCGGTTAGCCTCTGAAAGCTAAACGCTAGCACAAATCTGTTCTAGTTTGTCTAGTTCTGTTGTTGCAAGATGGCAAAAGATGTTATCGAGAGGCAATTGGTGAGAGATGTTTCACTGTTGTTCTTAGGCAGTAGATGTTGTAAGTGAACAAAGGAATTGTTAAAAGGTTCTGTCACCTCCCTCTATTGCACTGGGCTTAAATAGGTTTCAGCCCAGACTAGTTACTCTTGCAAGCTTCGCTTACGTGTCAGGCGTTAGTGTTGTTCAACCGTCGTCATCTGTCCTAGAGACGGCCTGCCTAGCATTGGGTTTCACGACGCGGCTCCTTCTGCATCGAAGAGCTCGTTCTGGCGCGTCATCTGGCTAGTTAGATTAATTATGCATATCTATACGTACCGGGAGGTACTGGTCGTACTGTAGCATCAGCACCATTACAATATTGCAGTAGCGACGTACCCACGAGTATACGTCCGTCCTGTGGAAAAGCACGAATTGGGATACGTAACGAGTACCTGTACAATGTCCTGCAATGTACTGTTGCAGGACTGTACTCGTCACACTCGTACCCTCCCCCTCTTGACAGATCAATGAGGCCGCCGCGAGGCAGACCTCCGTGGTTTTTGGCTCCTTTACTGAAGCAATTAATGGGACTCAGGAATGCGCGCTGGGTGAGCGTGCATGAAGTCAGTGTACGCTTGAGTCTTGGCAAATTTGTGCCATTGGGGCGTCTCCAAGAATTCTTGTAACGCAATTGTTCGATGTACCTCGTTCAAACGGTGCCAGACAGGTGGAATGTAGTTATCGCTGAAGTGCGTCATGAAGAGCAGATATTTGCCTCGTCGCCCGGGTAGCGACTTTATGCACACAGCAGAGATGTGCGAGACGTCAAACTCCTCGTCGTCTCCTTCAGGTACAGTTACCGGGACAGCTGGTCGTAGCGGAGCGGTAGAGCAGGGTCTCAAGTTATTAACGTGGAACACAGGGTGTAAGCGTACTGTCGCTGGTAGTTTCAATCTGTAACTGTGTTTTCCAATCTGCTCCTCCACTGAAAAAGGTCCAAGCTGTCTGTCTCTGAGTTTCCGGTTTGGTTGTCCTCGCAGAAAAAGGTTTCATGTGACGACTGACACCTTGTCTCCCTTAGCGAAGTGTGGCGCTGTAGATGGTTCTGTGCGCGCCTGCATCTAGTCTTTGTGTAGCTGTAACACTGAGCGTACCAAGGTATGTACTTCATGTAACAATTTCAACCGTTCTGTTGCGTCTTGCGAAATTGGAATCGATGGTCGCATGCTAAACAGCAGGTCAGGAGGCTCCTCAGGAGAGAATCCAAAATTAGCCTCGAACGGTGTGTGCTCAATTCCAAGTGCACGCGAAGCGTTGTACGCAAACTCCACTTGCGGTAGAAGTGTCGACCAATCAGAGCCATCATAGCAACAGAAGCAACGAAGAAGCTGCTGAAATGTGCTGTTCACGCGCTCTGTCAAGCCGTCTGTTTCTGGGTGTCGGCTGGTAGACATGTTCAGACGCGTTCCAAGGCGTCTCTAGAGTGTCTGCCAGAAAGCGCTGACAAACTTCGGGTCGCGGTCACTGATCAGCACACGGGGCAGTCCATGTAAACGGTAGACTCCCTGTAAAAACAAAGTGGCAGTTTCTTCGGCAGTAATCGACTCTGTGCATGACAGAAAATGGGCCATTCGTGTTAGATGGTCTACTACAATCAGCACACTGTTAAAGCCATTGCTCTCAGGCAAGTGTGTAAGGTAGTCAAGACCAACTGTGTGCCATGGTCTAGGTGGAACAGGTAATGGGTCAAGAGTCGCAGCCATCTGCGGTCGAATCTTTGCTCGTCGACACACGACGCAGCGTTCACAAAAATCTTTCACATCTTGGCGAATTCGTTTCCACCAGAATCTGTCGAGTGCTTTAGCAAGAGTGCTAGCAACTCCTATGTGACCAGCTGACGAACTTTCGTGCAGCTCTGTGATCAATCTCAGTCGGAGCTCAGAGTTCTGTGGAATACAGAGGCGATTGAGACGCCAAAAGTACCCGTCTCTGGCTTTTATCCGGCTGTCTCTTGTCCACTCACCATCGTCCCCATAAAACGAATCTCGTGAGAACCCCTCGCGAATGAGATCAGCGAAGTCAGGGCTCAGCTGCACCGCGTCAACAGTCAGTAAATTTAACTGTGCGTCTTCAAACAGCAGCTGGGACTTCCGTCGTAATTCTCGATCTGACGGAACCTCGCCATCCCAAAATAAGGGTATTGTGGCCTGAGGTACGAAGTCTGGACGCCGGCTCAACGGGTCAGCTTCGTTCAGAGCTCCTTTGCGATATGCAAGTGTCATCGAGCCCACAAACGGTTGCAAATCCCGCAGGTATCTTGCTTGCCGCTTGTTCAGCCTGTTGTTTGGTTGCCTGAGCAGATGCCGCAGTGTGTCGTGGTCTGTTACGACAAGGAACTTAGAGCATCCTTCAAGATAGCACCTCCAATGCTTGACAGCTTCGCATACGGCCAAAGCTTCTAAGTCGTACGCAGAGTAAGTGTTACCACGCTCAGCTGGATTCAGCTGACGCGCAGAGTAAGAGATTGGTTGAAGACCTCCTCCTTGGTCTTGCAACAGGACTGCTGCAATCCCCACTGTTGAAGCATCTGTAGCCACGGTGAACGTCGCGTCCGGGCTGACCTCCGGAAGGATCAGGCATGGCGTGGAAATGAGCCGTAACTTGAGAGTCTCGAAGGCTTCCAAACAGGCAGGCGTCAGCGTAACCTTCTGTGGCTGGGACTTCCGCAGTAAGTCCGTCAATGGAGCCGTAAGGTCGCTAAAATGGTGTATAAATCTCGCGTAGAAGTTGCAGAACTGTACGAAACTGCGAACCTCCTTCTGCGTCTTGGGCACTGGCCAGTCTGCAACGGCCTCGATGCCTTTCTTTGTTGAAACCGAAATTTTACCGGCTGACACAGTGTAGCCCAGATACTCCATTTCTTGCAATCCGAAGAAGCATTTCTTAAGGCGTAATTTCAGCCCTTCCTCCTTAAATCGCTGTAGCACTAGACGTAGGTGCTCCAGGTGCTCCTCTTGAGTTCGACTATAGATACAGACGTCATCCAGGTAGACTGTCACGAACTTATGTAAAAAGTCGCGAAGAATGTCGTTCATCATCCTTTGAAATGTAGCTGGTGCATTGCATAGCCCAAACGGCATGGCGACCCATTCCATTAAGCCATCAGGGGTCTGAAAAGCCGTCTTGTGAACGTCCCGATCACGCACTCGAACTTGCCAGAATCCAGAAGCGAGGTCGAGGTGTGTGTAAAAATTCGCGTCCTTAAGTTCGTCCAGTGTATCGTCCACACGCGGTAGCGGGTAAGCATCTTTACGCGTAACTTCGTTAAGGCCACGGTAGTCAATGCACAGACGTAGCGAGCCATCAGCTTTCCGCACAAAAAGAATTGGCGAGCCGAATTCACTGTAGCTGGGACGAACCAGACCAGCTTCCACTGCGTCTTTAAGCTTTCGATTAAGCTCAGCGCGTTCTGCGGGTGACAATTTGTTTAGACGTTGGCGTCGCATCGGGCCAGTAGTGTCAATGGGGTGATCCCACTGTCGACTTACAAATGGAGAGTCGACAGGTTGCAGTAACTCCGGGAAGTCATTGAAAAGTAACGACCGGAAGTTTTCACGTTGTTCTGCATTTAGCTCGTCTCCAGTGTGAAAATCTGTCTGTTGTTCTGCTGCAGACGTAAGTTCAATTACGTAAAATTCAGCATGACGTCCTTTGCTGCGGCGCGTCTTGCGCAGGAGTTTCTGAACTAGACGACAGCAGCAGACGATCAGGGCGTCGTTCCTCGAGTGTAGTCTCCACAGCTGTACCGTCCATTAGTGTAAAAATTCTGGTTGTACCAAATTGTAAAGAGGCATGTTCGTCATCAAGCCATGATAAACCCAGGACTAAATCAGCTGTGCGTAAATTACGTAAGACGTAGAAAGTCCGTTGAAATTCGTGTCGAGCCAGCTCAAAAGTGACGTCACAGACTGTCGTAGAAGTCACTCGTTGTCCATTAGCGAGTCGAACTGGAGTCTTACTCGCAGACTTCCGAGTCTGTAAAGCAAAGCGTCGTACAAAGTCCTCTGACACAAAATCAAGTGTCGCAGCGCAGTCCACTAATCCAGAAATTTGGTGTCCGCCATCAGGAGTTTTCACAGTCAGCTCAGTTCGAATTAACGGGCGAGCTTCCGTGAGGTCAGTCAGTAGAGCTGTAGCTGGCGAAGAAAATTGTTGCAGCGTAGCGATGGACTGTTCCGAGTCGTCTGCTGGTACAGGTACCGAGTCGGGTTGATCGGGTGCTGTAGGTTCTGATGAGTCGTTAAACGCACAATCTGCGTTGACTAACCACAGCTGAACAGGCCAAGGGGCTGGAGCAACCACCTCCTGTTGTGTTGGGTTCTCCAGTGACTGACGAGTAAAAAGCTGAGTTCTCGCTGGGAATTCTTGGTAGAGTTTCCAGTGCTTAGTCACCTGAGTAAATTTCGCCCACTTCGGTAGTACAAATACAGCCATCGGAGATGTCGGAGATGTTCGACGACAATCCTCAAAATGCTGCGCCATCTGCTCAGCTAACTCCCAAGGTGGGTTGATGAACACCCGTTCTCCTGACAAATCTCTGTCTAGAATCGAGTCACTCGGCGAACAGTGAGGTAAGTCATTGTGCGAGTTCAGACCTTCATCATCAGCACATCCCTCCAAAGTGAAGTTGAATCGTGCATGCAGAGGGTCAAAGACTGAGTCAACCAGTCTCCAATCAACTGAACGTCTGGTTACAGGTTTACGACTCTGTCTCTGCTTAGTCTGACGACGACGACCTGCTACTTGCGTTACATGTGTCGCAACTGTAGTCGATGGAGATGCCGAAGGTGTTTCGACGACCTCTGTCGCAAACAGTGTCTTAGAATGAACAGTAGATGTAGCCGGCTGCTCCAGTTCATTTGTAGAACAGCCTTGCCACCATCATTGCTTCTTAGGTTCCATTGGTGCCTTGCCCTTGAACTCCGGACATTGGAACAAACGGTGTCCCTTCTTGTGGCACTTGAAGCAGAGTCCCTCGTCCATGTGTCGTTTACGCTCCTCAGCTGTCATCGCACTTGCGAGTGTGTTAAAATCTTCGCGGCCAGATGTCTGACCACGTCCACCATTGTTGCCACCACGACCACCATTGTTACCACCACCACTTCCACGTCCGCGGCCACGACCACGGCCACCTTTGTTACGTTTCCAGACGTTAGCGGCTTCCTCGAGAGGGTCCTCAAAGTTGCGCTTACGTGTAGGCTGGGCAGATGGTCCAGCAGCAGACCTCGTATTGCTGAGTCCCGGCGAGTCTGTCACGACATCATTCAAAAAGTTTTGCAGCTCCACCAGAGTAGTCTGGTATCCCATCCGAGCTCGGTGTGACTTAGCAAGGTTCTTGAGCTCCTCATTCGCCAGGCCATTAATGAAGCGTACACACTGTACATCAGCTGTCAGGTGTTGACGAGACCGACGTAAGTAGTCGTTATACTGCTTAGAGTAGACCGCGTAACTCATCGTGTTGCTCTGCGTAAAGCTTAGCAAAGCGTTAATTGCGTCGTCCTTGATGTTCGGAAGAAACATTGACTTGCGTAACTCCGTAACAAGTTCGTCGTACGTAGATGGAATTGGGGGCTGATTTTTCCGGTTCAACCACCACCCACCCAGGTGTCCAGAAAACTGTGAAGGAACCCAAAACACTGCGTCGTACGAGTCAGCCGTAATTCCAAGCATAACAAAACGCTGAGGCTGTGCTTCGAGCCAATCCTCCAGCTCATTAGGCACTCGACCATTCTGGTACGGTGAAGTAATAGCAGCTTTACGCTGAGTCTCCGTGAGGGTCACAGATAGTCCAGCCAAGTTGTGGGTAGGCATCGGCATTCCCACTCGTAAATCCGTAGGTCCCTCACCAGTCAGTCGATTAATGTGTCCAAGAATCAGCAGCCAGACGGAACCAGAGTCAACTGTTGTAAACCGGCAGTACATGTGGAACTGTTTCGGGATAGACGCGTCATCAAACAAGACTGGAACATGTTGACGTATCGCACGGTAAAAGAGTTCCCATTGAGTCACGTAACCAAAGTGAAGTAACTCACTCTTGTGCTTCTCGGCACGAAGTAATCCTTTATGTGCGGGCGTAAGTGTCAGACCGTCGATGGTGATGGTTTCCGGGACGACGTAAGTGCCATCCGGATTAACTGTCGACTCTGCTAAAACAACCTGCTCGACCTGAGCAGGTGTTCGTAAATTGTTCGTAGCAAACAGGACAGGAATCGACGCCGAGTACACGTAGACAAGCTGTCGTCCTTGAGGTAGAGTAACAACAACAGGTTCACCACTCAACAGCGTCAAATCATCCGGTGTCAAAACAAGACCGGTCTCCTCGTGTAATTCGCGAATAGCAGCGTCGACATGCTCTTCGTTAGGTAAGACAGAGCCAGCTGGGAACCAAGTTTTACCAGAACGAGGCTCACGCTGAAACACCAACTTCAAGTCCGACGGTTTAGTTCCTCCAACGTGAATTACCAAAACCACGTAATGTCCGGGTCCTAGAGAAGCCATCTCAACTCAATCAAACAACGTCGAGCAGATCAACGAGCAACGAAAGCGTGCGTCGACCAAAGAGCTCCGAAACCAATGTGGCGGTTAGCCTCTGAAAGCTAAACGCTAGCACAAATCTGTTCTAGTTTGTCTAGTTCTGTTGTTGCAAGATGGCAAAAGATGTTATCGAGAGGCAATTGGTGAGAGATGTTTCACTGTTGTACTTAGGCAGTAGATGTTGTAAGTGAACAAAGGAATTGTTAAAAGGTTCTGTCGCCTCCCTCGACTGCACTGGGCTTAAATAGGTTTCAGCCCAGACTAGTTACGCTTGCAAGCTTCGCTTACGTGTCAGGCGTTAGTGTTGTTCAACCGTCGTCATCTGTCCTAGAGACGGCCTGCCTAGCATTGGGTTTCACGACGCGGCTCCTTCTGCTTCGAAGAGCTCGTTCTGGCGCGTCATCTAGCTAGTTAGATTAATTATGCATATCTATACGTACCGGGAGGTACTGGTCGTACTGTAGCATCAGCACCATTACAATATTGCAGTAGCGACGTACCCACGAGTATACGTCCGTCCTGTGGAAAAGCACGAATTGGGATCCGTAACGAGTACCTGTACAATGTCATGCAATGTACTGTTGCAGGACTGTACTCGTCACAGCGTTTTGACTAGTCGGTAGTTGGAGTGAATTCGATGATTTAAGCTATGTGGCACCTCGCCATCACAAACATCGGGAGACATGCTTGTGGCTTTGAATCCGCCCGTCGATTTGCACGATCATCATCACTCATGGATTCGTTTCGATAGGCGAGAGTACTTGTCGGGACTTGTCGGGAAGCCATGTACGGAGGGTTTTGTAAAAACACGATATCCGTACACCAGCTCGGGGACCTCCCGCTCGACCATTCCGATATTTCGAGACGAAATACTCACAGATGCTCTCCCGTCCTCGCGGGAACGATGTTTAGGAAATATTTTTGGTGAAGAAGGGTACTGACAGATCAGCGGTGGAACGCGGGTGTTGGAGCTCGCGGTGGACAACCGGGAAACAACACCATGGTATGGCGCTCGCTAGCAACCGACAGCCCTATGAGTTTTTGTCACCCTTGGGGGCCAGACTGATGGCTACACAAGATGGAGGCTTGTCGCGGGCGTAGGAGCGACACGGTCTGGCGGCGGAGGCCCTTAGGATCATCCGGAAAAACCCGGTACGAGGAGTTTTGGAAAATATTCCCGTACCCAACATCTTTTGTGGCGCGGCGACTCGATCCATGTGTCCGACTCACCCCTCCTCTAGTCGGTACCCGATTATCGACAAGGTGCATGAGGCAGTGTGCCTAGGGTTATCGTAACGGCACACTGCTCATAAAAGCGGCCACCCAACAATGTAAACCAACGGGGGAGGGTACGGACGGCCACAACGCGATAAGACATGTGCCGGAAACAGACGAAACAAGGACACGGGACATGAGAATATTTGGCACGGGGGCAGGAGAGCTAACCGGACACCGTATGCAACCTAGCTATTTTCTCTTCCAAGCCCCCGAAGGAGGAGAGAAGACTCGGCTATGTGAGGTTCTACTTTGGTTAGGCTAAGTTGGCAACCTTAGACTAATAGTAGAATATAATATATCTTTATCTTATATACAGGGCAGAGAGAATTAATAAGATTGTCTAAGGAACATGGTGTCTTACAATCTGGGTGAAGCGTAAATATGGTATATACCGGTATGGGTCTCTCTCCATGGCGAGTAAGTCCCCATATAAAATATCCACGCCTCATGTGTTCTAGAAACAACCTTAGAACATGTAGCTTGTGCTGCTGGGTAATTTAACCCAAGTATTACTAGCGATACAAATTATCCGAGATTATGTGTACCGTCTTGTCTAACCTTATCGCACAAGCTCTTAGAACTATATAGGAAGGAACTATCAAGAAGAGATACTGCAAGTAACTGTGTTCTGTCCGGGGAAATACGGCGATACAATGGAACTGCCGTGACGACAATAAAAGATTCACCGAATATCGCGCTAAGATAAAGCCACTATTAAGAGGAAATAAGTAATGTAAGATGCTAGCACTTATAGAAATGGGCTAGGATATGACACTCTCCCCTCCTTAGGCACCAACGTCCTCGCTGTGCAGTACTCAAAATCTCGGTATCTTAGGAGTTCTTCCATGCCAGCGGTTGCGAAATCTGATAAAGTAAAGAGTCGCAGAAAAAGTATCGATAAACATCCGTTCGAAAAAATTCAGAAAAGATGTTTAACTGGTCGACTCCTCGCATCGGCTCTCATGTGTCCTCGCTAGGTACGTTGAAAGGTGCCGCCCAACGAACTTTGAACAAAAGTCAAGTGCCGTTGGAGTTGAAGGCCGCATCGAGTAGTCGGTCGACCTCATATCGCTTCGCATCGCGTAGTACAATCGGAATTGGCTGCGCATTGTCGGCATGTTCTATGTCTCCAACTCACATGCGTGTTCACAGTCTCCAACTCGCATGCTTTGCCGACGCCGACATGGCAAACGACAGTAGCACCCGCAAGTCTCGTTTGGGCTATCTCTTCACCCTCGGACACGGGCCCATCAGTTACAAGTCCAAACAACATACATGTGTGGCCCAATCCACGTGTGAAGCAGAGTACTACTCTGCGGGTGATGCCACCAAGGAGGGACTTTACCTCCGGCAACTTATGGGGGAGATCTTCAACGCCCCCATCACCGAAACCACCACCATCTGGGAGGACAACCAAAGCGCCATTGCGTACTCCCAAAATGCCTTGGTCAGCGAGAAGACCAAACACATCGGTCTGAAGTGGCACTTCCTCAAAGACCACGTGGAGCACGGAACCATCAAGTTGAGGTACCTCCCCACTGATAAGATGGTGGCTGACATGTTCACCAAACCTTTTCCATGACCTGCACTAGCAAGACACCGAAGTGCGGTCCTTGGAGGACAAGACCCAATGCAACGCTTCATCCCGTAGCTACCCTCAGGGGAAGTGTTGTAAGTAATACCTTATAGTTATTAGTTGCAGATAGCTATTGTAATAAGCTACTCTAGATATGATTAGTACATGTCTAGATCGGACATGCCGATAAAGTGTTTGATTAGGTACAGAGTTGTCGCTAGGCTACAACTTTCTCACTTCTCTTGTCCCGACACCACGCCTCGGACTGGTTGTCTCTGTGACTGTTCTATTTGCGTGACTGTGTTTGTAACTACGTTTGCGTGAGTTACCTTCCAAACTAATCGTGTCTGCACGGTTCAACAACTCCTCTTGGATAAGATCGTTTGCTTTGCTATATCGGACTTTGGAGGGACACACGCCGCTTTTCGCTTGATGATCACGTGTGCGGTACGCCACTATTATGGGTTCTTGCTCCACACCCTCCCCCCACATATCTGCCAAACGTACCTTGCTATTGCATATTGGGCCGTTCGTACTATAGTTTACCGAATCTTGGGCGTTTCTTAGGACGTACAAGCACTCGATCAACTGAATTGTGCTAAGCGCCAGCTTGCCTCCCCCGCGGAGTTTGGGGGGATTAATGTACCGTCCCTTGAGCTCGACGTCGAACTTGCTCACTATGCTTCATTCAATGCGACCCTCGCTAACCTGATTACTGATTGCGAGTCCGAGTCGCTAGGTCCTATGTACGGTCTCATCCGACAAGAACTAATGAATGTTGCCGCTTCTAATTTACCGTAGGCGGTCCAATTGCACAGTTCGTATGATTTGATCTCCACTATGGGCGGGTTTTCGGAATAGGATCTCGTGCTGCGGACTAACACACTTAACCAAGACCTTGTTGATTATGTTGGGCCCGATGTCGAGTTGGCAGTATGCCCGGTTAACAATGCGGTGGTGCCCGCTACCCAATTGACTTACCTACAACTTTCTACTCCCGATGCTCTCACTCGTTTGGGAGATTCCGGGGACCACATTCAACGGGGAATTTTGCGCATTCTTCGTGCCCGGGCCTACCTGGACCTCTTGGCGTTTTGCAGACCTTCCCTCCCGGACTATATGCGAGTGATTTCGGGTACGGGTCGCGGAGCTTTGGCTAGCTTTTGTTGCTTCACATGAGTCCAATTTCAAGGTGCCATTCGATTGCTATACGATAGCAACTCACCGGGTGCTTGGCGTCACTGCGGAGCGCGCCTCGCATGCTCGAAAGTGCCCTCGGTGCAATGAGGCTCCCTCATAGTCTCGTGGGTATGGATCTTCGTCGACGGTATCGGGCGCCTCTATGTCGGGTGAGCGCTCCATAATAACTCCTATGCTTATGGAATAGATTCCTCGGTGCCCGTGCTCTTGGCATGCCATTCAACTCCACGACATGATTGTCCACGTGCTTGAAGAGTTCATGCTTGAAGCGGGGCTACTAAGGGGCGGGGCTTGCGGTTGGAGGTCCGCCGTTTTCGGTCGGGAGATTCTCAAGATCGTCATGGGGATGTGGTTTGGTTATATTTCATGGCGGCTTCACACCGTCATCTTATTGTTGGTGTGACGGTTATAAGTGCTCGCACGAACACCAATGTTCCTCGTATAGATGCTCGTCTCCCACTCCTTGGCATTCTTGCATTGGGAGCCGAGCATGGCAAAACTGATGCGGACCTCCGCACTTCTGCTGTGCTTGGCATGCCATCGGTTCAATCGATCCATGACTACTATCCCTTCGCTATGGAGGATGGGGGCTGGTTGGCGCCTATTGCGGTTGAGTTGATTGATCGCCTAAATATTTTGGTAAAGTTCGTCGCTTCCCTGGCTTGGGTGTTGTTGAGTCTCGCTCTATGCCTTTAACATCTACGTCCGGATGCAGCATTTCGTTCGTCGAACTACTAATGTTTCTTTTCGGCGTTTTGGGGGGGGGGGTGCGACGTGGATTCATGCAACGTTTTTCTATTGCTCTTCATGGTACTATGGGTTCCTATCTCCTCGACGCTTTGCAGGAGGGCAGTGCTGACGGTGTAGCATGCCTTCATGTTCCTCGGGCTTATGTTTTTTCCTCTTCTTCTTTTTGCTTGGTGGCTTCCATCTTTCGTGGATGGTGGCAAAGTTCACCTAAGAACTTTTTGCTTGGTGGCTTCCACTGCTTTTTCTTGTAAGACTTTGAATAATTGTAAGCATGTGGATGACAATTCGCCAAAGTTTTAAGTACGGATACCTTTACTGACAGTAGAAATCTGTCGCCGGCTCGCCAGCTCTTCGGAGCACCGCCCGTTGAGAGCTGCCAGTTAAGGACCTGCCAGCTTGCCACGCCATTCAATGTATCACGTGACATGTCACATGGCTGAGGTATTGAAAAGAGCTGTAGTTAATGCTTAATTGACCAATTCAACGCACACCAACCAAGCATGAAAATGAAGGTGAGCTGGACTGCCACCGAATGTGACTTCGTACGAGGTGCATCAGACCCACTCGACCACCCAGTCGCGTTGTGGTACGGTATCAGTACCTGGTACTGGTAGCACCACATAATTTCTCAGTTTCATCTGACATGGCCGGCCGAGCACCAGGGGCTACCGCAATTTTCAGTCGCATATGTAAAAATCCTCTCCGTGAGAATACGGAAACTATGGAAATATGCTAAGTAATTTTGACCTGCCATTTCACTTGAACGGTCAGCATCAGATCATCGCCTCCGAATGCTTGCCTCCATCACACATATGGCGGATTTTCAAATGAGCATGCGCGTCGTCGTCAAGATGCTGCTGCAGTTCTAAGGTCACTTCCTCACATACTGTGTCGAGTAAAGCTCACTTCGCAACGTGGCATATCGCGTGGACACTTTCTGCATTCGAGCATCAGCTGGACGTTGATCGAGTGTGATTCCTGCAGGTAAGGATCCCAAATTTCCTCCATTTTCCTGTTCCTGAGGTGGTTCCACAATCTCCTTCCGTTCTGAGGAGGTTTTCTCGTCGTGACTTCTTTCCCAACCTCCGAGGGTACAGTGACCCTCAAGGAGGCACGAACTGTGTGAATGACGGTGCAATTTCTCTGATTAAGCCGTCGTGCCATTTCCTCTTTCATGCATGGTCAAGAATGCATGCTGCTTTGTTTCGTTGTCTGATGCCGGATTTTGCGAGGCAACAGCATACTCGGCGCCGCGGTGTCGGAACAATCGTCCGCATTTGCAACGACTGCATGTTGACCTTTGTCACAGCTCGGCATACGTGATACTCCCTCTAACTTGAGCGCTGCACGCCTCTCTCACCAAACTAATCCAACTATAGGACTTCCTGACCGTTGTTTTGACGGTATTAGCGCGGGTGACACTTGCCACCGCTGTCGGAAAGGACGGGCAGGCCCTCACACGGGTTGAGGGGCGGTGGCGGTTGGCTCGTAACGTTAGTGCTAGTGCGCAAACGAGCAAACTGCGTCAATGTCTTCCTTGCTTTCTAGCGACTCGTGCTCCAGCGTCTGCATACTTTCTATTATTCGAAAGTAGCGGGTACAATATTTAGAGGCAGTACACTAACCCAGCTGAGCTTCAACTCTTAGCGCTGATCTTTGAACAGTCGGGGTTCTTTGCCGTTCCCGCAGCTCATTGTGTCGCTCCCCTCTTGCGTTGACGCTTCCGCGCGTTAAGCGTCACCACGGGTGTTTGGGTGTTCCGGTGATGCTGACATATCGTAATGGCGGAGCAATCGAACCTGCGTCCTGCTACGCTACCTTTCAACGAAGCGTTGCGCCCCTGTGCACCTTGACCCCACAGGCAACGTAGAGGATGGACCCTAAATTAGCTATCAGGTCTAGCGCACAGCGGTATTCTGTCAGCGTACGCTCCAGGAGGCCTTCCAGGCCACATCGTTCTCGATGGACTCTACCTATTGCTGCACGGAATCAGAAGCACGTCGAATGGCAATGTTCAGGTACTAGTAATTGCCAGCTTGTTGATACCTTTCACTTGATTAAGCTCCACTTGCCGCATAATTATAATACCTGATTAGAAATGGTTTTTTGATGAGGGTTGTCCGATAAAGGCGATGACATTACGTTGGTAGTCTGACTCCTATTCTCCGATTGCAGAGCCAACCACACCTACTCCCCTCCTGGCGAAGCTGGGTCAAGGAGCTGCCGGTATTGCCCTCAGCGCTGCGCTCGCCTTCAGCAACATCACCGGAGCGCACGCCGCCACCCCCATTCTCAGGTTCCCGGCGTCAGAAAACCCCGAGATTGCCGCAGTGCAGCAGACTCTAGTTCAGAGCTGGCACATCGTCTCGGAGGTGTACGTTGATCCGCTCTTCAACGGGCACGACTGGATGGAGGAGCTTGTTGCTGGGCTGACAGACTCGAGCACTGTAAGCTGCTATTGCATCACCTCATCCAGATTATCATATCATATTTTTTATGTGAGCACTCCCCAACTTGTCTTTTCGCGTACATCACCCATTTCGCAGGCCTCCAATGCAGATGATGTGTACGGACGTGTGTCCGAGATGCTGAATGACCTCGGCGACCCTTACACCCGCCTGTCCCTGCCCAAGTGCGTCCCTATTCGTCGCTGCGTGCAATTGTCTCAATGGCCGGCTCAAAAAAACCGCATTAGTTGAGCCAGACTGACTGACTGGGCTGGTGTTGGCGCAGTGACTACCAAAACTTTCGTGTTAGCAGTGATGGGCAGTTGGAGGGCGTGGGGATGCTGGTTGCCGCCGACACTTCTCAGTCTGAGGGCGACTCGAGGATGATGGTCATTGCACCCATCAAGGGCGGCCCTGCAGACAAGGCCGGCGTCCTCCCTGGTGATGAGGTTAGCACGCGGGATGGAATTTGCTCCGTGTTGCATACAGCACGGATGGTTCTGTTGGTGTTGAGCTGTTGCTGTGGCCTCTCCCTGCTCCGCAGCTCGTTAGTGTGAACGGAAAGTCCGTGTCGGGCTTCAGCGGGGAACAGGTGGCGCAACTTCTCCGTGGCAAGGCTGGATCATCTGTCAAGGTTAAGCTGAGCAGACGGAGTGATTCGATGCCGGGGGTGGCCGCCCGTCCTGAGGAGCCCGTGAAGATGGTTACCAAGCAGGTACTGATCAGGCGAGAGGCAGTGATGCTAAGCAGTGTTTACTCTGAGCTGCTTGCGGACGAAGCTAGCGGCGCCAAGGTGGGATACATCAGCCTTAATAACTTCAGTCAGTCCGCCGCCAGCGACACCGCCAAGGCCATCAAACAGCTCGAGAAGGAAGGAGCCGACAGCTATATTCTCGACTTGCGTAATAACGGGGGTGGTCTGGTTCAGGCAGGGCTGGACATTGCCCGCCTCTGGCTTGATGGCCCCGCCACCATCTTCCATGTGCATGGCCGCTTTGATGACTTGCAACAAAACGTGACGCTACCGGACGGCGCGGCCCTCACTCACCGCCCGCTTGCAGTGCTGGTCAACAAGGGTAGCGCCTCGGCATCAGAAATCCTGGCAGGCGCGCTACATGACAACAACCGAGCCCGTATCATCGGCAACACGCCCACCTTTGGAAAGGGCAAAATTCAGAGCGTGTTTGAGCTGGATGATGGGTCAGCTCTGTTTGTGACCGTCGCAAAGTACACCACACCCAACGACCACGAGATCGACCAAATCGGAATCACGCCGGACTTGACCTGCGGTCAGCCCAGGGTACTGCAGGCCGACACGAAAAGTATCGAGCAGGAGATTATGAGCCTTATCCAAGACACCGACGAGGACGCATGCGTTCAATCCGCCGAGCGTTTCCTCCGCTCGCAGGGTCACAAGGAGGCGTGAGCGGCACCTCGCTCAAACGCCAAACATTGTATCAGCTTTCGACCCCGCAGGTTCTGTCTGCATGTACCATACCCCCTTCGAAGTGATACGATGACACCAGCCTCGCTGCGCGAACCTCGACACACGCAGGGTTTCCTCTCATGAATGATTAATACCAGGGTGCTCTAGTCCCCCCCTTAATGCACAATGGATGGATGCAGTGTAGACGTTTCTTATGAAACATACCTTTTTTCTGTACCACAATACCGGTCACAACTTTGTTGCCACGCCGCCTGTAGTTTCCAACAGTATAATCCCGGGCTCCCCCCACCAACCATTTGTAATGTAATTGATGTATCTGATGATGTGCGGCTCCTGTTTCACGCATGTGCAGCTCGCGGAACCGATATGCTCCATACTCACTTATTGATATTCGTCTTGAATTGGTACACATCAGAAACGGGAAGGTGCAGCGTCCGCGAGGTGTGCTGCGACATATTTTGACGAGAGTCCGAGTGGTGGGCGCTTTCCGATACCTTAAAATCATTATGAGTTTCAAGAGGGACTGCAAATGCATTCTATTTCTTACGTGGGCAGTCGGCGCATGCCTGCTTAATCGGGCGCTGAGGGTGCACGCACTTGGTTTTCGCGTTAGGGCCTTCCACGGGGACGGGCACAACGTCGTCCAGCAGCTCCTGCAAATAATGTAGGTATCACCGCATGAATATACAGATAAGAGCATGACGACTTCAGTTTAAACAGTGGATGCACCATACCTTCATGGCCGGACAGAGCTGCTCCTTTGCCTTCGTGCTGCATACAACTTCTATGTCGCGGCGAATAGCCTGGCAGCTTCCTCGAGCGCGGCGGTCGGCGGCTGGCCTGGCGGTCGGCATAGGCCGAAAGGCTATAGCGCTGGCAAACATCGTATACCAGGGAAGGGGCGGGGGGGAGTGATACGGAGATAGAGCACGAATGGCGATGGTGGTATGAGCTATGAACGGACTTCAGAGAGAATGCTCACTTCGGTACACAGAGAACTAAGACGCGACAACGTTGACGCCAGTGGGCGGGCGGGTCTGCATTATGGTGAAACGGCGGTCCAGCCCGTGGCTGTTGGTGAGCCACGCTGTCCATTAGTTCTTTTACGTAATCCTTACGATTTTATGATCATATGTAGTCAGCAGATTGTTTTAAATCTAGAGGTTTGCAAACTTACTTACATACGTGACAGAGCGCACACCTTAGTGGTAGTAAAGCGTTATTGTAGAAGCGCTGCGTCTTGCCCAGTCCTCGAGGACTGAGGAAACGCCAAGCGCAACGCCCCAAGCCCTGCCTCCAGCAACACTAGCTAGCAGCAACCCTTAAGCCGGTGCAACCCCGGAGCACTGGTATTCTTTGCTTTGCGCTCGCCCATATGGCTCGCGCAATTGCAGTCTCGACTCTCGTAGTCGAGCAGGGTGTCAGTTTACATCGTCTCATGCGCACTCGAGCGTCACGAGACACTTCTCCACGTTCTAGGTCGCCGTCTACCAACATGCAGCATGGGCATTCTACCTCCGCACCCGGAGTCGACGCTCTACCCCATGTCATTGAACAACGTACTTCCGAACAGATTCGAATCGCAGTCTCGGCCCTCGAACTCCGGATTTCTGACCATATTTAGGCGTCTATCACCGCCTTACTTGCACAACTTCAGCGTTTTACATGCCCACATGTGCCCACGAATCAAGAGCAGTCCCTTCCCCATGGCGCGACCTATTCGACTGGGGGTGGTAAGGCGGCCCAGGAGCCACCTATCGACATGTTGAACGACGATTTCGAGCTACACGAGCCCGAGTTCGTTGACTTTTCCACATACGGAAAAGTCATTCATGCCGGCTTAGAACGCCCCCCTCGCGACATTGACGAACATCGCCTATAGACGTTAACACACGACACGGGGCGTTTCCTCAACGACAGGAAATCTCAAGCGGGGGTACGACGAGTACCTCCACATTGGTTGCTATGCCTTCTTCGACATCTGCGCCAACGCGGCAATTGGCGAGGCTTTGGACGCGCTATCATCCGGCCCGCCTCTACTAACGGTGCAGGCGGCAGCCGTTGCCCTCTTGAGAGCGGGTCATCGCACCCACGCAACGACGGAGGAGGCCACCAACACTCGACTGGGGTTCCTCCGCCTCACCAAGGGCGGACCAACGAGCTCGGATTCGGACCGAGTGTTCGCCGAACTTGCCTACGAGCGCTTCTGCCGCCCGCGCCCTACCACGGTCTCCGGCCCATTGGACGAGCTACGCCAAGCGCTCGTCGACATGACGCTCGAGGTCAACCTTCATGTCGCCAGCAAAGCAGTTTTTGGAGCATCTTTCGTTGAGGCAACGCCATACATGCCACCCGGACATGACTCAAAGGCCAAGAAGGCGGCCGCCGACAAGCGCAAGGCCGCAACAAGAGCAGCAGCGGCTGCCGGAACTAAGCCCACTAACGGGACCAAGCCACCCACGAAGAAGTGATGGTGTGACCCGCCGCGCCGATTCTTGCTCCCCGTCATCCAAATACATGCGTCACCGCGTGCGGCTAAGATACCGGGAGTGGGATCGTATCGGCCCGAGTGATCAAGTCGTGAATTGGATCCGCCATGGCGTGCGGGTCAAGTTCAAAAACGGCCTACGTCCCAAACCATTCAACCACGGAGTCTCAATGAAAGACGCCACTCAACTGCAGCTAGAGCTCCTCGCTACGGAGCCGCCACGCTTCGAGGCGTGCGGAGCCAGGGAGCGAGCACACAACACCCGCTACGTCTCCCGCATATTGTTGGGGGAGGCAAGAGTATGCCTACGTGTGACAAACGGAAGAGTAGGCATCGTGAAGCTGTGTATCTTGCTTTTTCCCCACGAGAACATACACGCCGACTTGCGTGCTTAACCTTCCTCACCTACATTGATCGCAAATACTAGGCCTTAGGGGTAGAAGTGAATGCGTATTCCTCTATGTGCATCGGTGGAATTGGTGTTCTGATCTTCAAAGAAGTGCAACTAGATGAGCCATGCATGGATAAAAACATGTAGCTCAACATGGTGTGTGCACCGAATGGCAATTGAAGTGAGAGATGCGCGTATGACTATGTTGGGGAGTGCTTTGGTTCGGGCGCGTTTAATAAAGGAAATAGCTGAGAAAAAGAAGTTGAGAAAAGTTACCATCGTTTAGTTTCTTTTGTATGTGGGATTGGCACTTACCTTCATGTTGCACATTCCTATGTGTGGCCCTTGGCAAAATAAAGGGCTACTTCACCGAAATTGTGAAGTACGCACAACCCCTTTCCCAAGGCCTTCCATCGTAAATTTACAACAAGAGCAGAGGCCACGGCTTACCTTCGCACTCCACTGGATCATTGTAAAATAAGTGACAACATGTTGGAAGTGCAAGCGGCGCATAATAGTTATGTCTTCTTATACCCACCATGAGCTCGGAAGGCATGGCGGCCCTGGCGTGGACTATGTAAACCCCTATCTCTAACTTGGAGGGGTGCCAACGGGAATATCGATATCCATGCTATATCCCAAAAGTGTTGTGTATTTGTTTCAAAATAATTTCGTGGATAGGTAGCGTTAATGACTGATGCGATGGAGGAAGCTTAAATGTTAGTGCTCGATGACTACAACATATGCGTCACCTAGTGCTAAAGCTTACGAAGTCTTACATTCTCATAGCTCATCCCTATTCGGCCCGAACAATGTAGGAACCTTTTCAGACTCCATACTATTCGTTGGTCTGCAACGTGTTATATGATCACGCTATGTCAGCCCAACGTCGGGACGTGTGACAAATATCCGGACCGCTATTCGGCCGAACCGAAAGATCCCTAGAAGAACGCGTCCACACCCTAAACAAATTGAAATTGAAATTGAAATTATTTACAACATGTACCGTATGCGCCGGTTTTTCACCAAAAGCCGTATGCGCCGGCTGCTGTCTCTGAGCCCTCCCAACTATGCCATACAGGGAACTTACAAGTCAGGGCTAGACCGTTAACCACCTGAATCCAACCTCTCCAAGGGTGTTCGGGGGTTTTACTCCCCCCCGGGGAGGCACACCCTAAACAATAATGAAAGCTCCGAAAACGGTCACGACAAACAAATCTGCTACCTCTTGTGCAACCTCGACGAGGGTACTTGCTTTTCTTGGAGTGTACTTACTTTTTGTGCCTTGATTATGATGGGATTTTTCAGTGAATGACCCGCTCACGGCACGACCGCGATTGGCTACGGGCACCAAATGCGACTCGGCCTCCTAGCTTTTGATGACATAAACCGGGTCAGTACGGAATAAGTTCGCCCCACGGCCGCGCCTCAAATATCTTGAACCCTTCCCTTCCCCTTTGTTCAACGGGCGTGGTGCACCATACCTTGTGATAGGGATGGTCGCTCGCTCTGTAGCCGAAGTCGGTGGTGCACACAATATTGAGATTAGGCGTGTTTCCCGCTACTTTACTAGATATTCTGTGACTTTATATAGCGGTATTTAACAAAAAAAGTATTGATTATGAAACGCGTCATGATACAGGCCGGTGTATGATAACTCATATCATACACATATCCCCGAGGCACTAGTGCTTATGTACAAGGTAGCTATTTGTCATCCTAGTACTTAGTGTTACGCTATTAGCGGTACTCTATTTCCCCGTTAGTGGCGGTCGGCCGGCCTTGTCGGTGCCTTCGCCGGCCGCGATCTCTATCCTCTCACTTCTCTAGTCACAAGCCACACCCGGCCCCCTTAGTGGGGCCGGCACGACCTACATGTAACTATCCGTTCCCGGTTCCGACGCGTTGTGGGCCCTCCACCAAGTTACACTAGAGAAGAGCGTGTGCAAAGCGCTCGGCGCCACGCTAGTCCTACCTACTCCGATGAAAAAGATAGTAGAGCGTGTGTAAAGCGCTTGGCATCACGCTAGTAATTCATCGTCCAACCGACACCACACTTCGCCTTCGAGCTGGTTGTCCGCGAGTGTCCTACCATCTCCCACGTAAAAAGGAGAAGAGCGTGTGTAAAGCGCCCGGCGCAACGCTTGCCCCACCCAGCTTTCAGTCTCACCTAGCCTTCAGCTTGCCGATGCTCTCGACTGGACGCGGTTGTTTAAAACCGACCCGCGAAAATTCGGTCCGTGCGTACCTTAATTAGTATTGTTATTGTTTTTCCCCGAGGCAACGGCGCAACGCTCACCTTACTTAGCGAGGAGCTAACCTTTCCCACGGCGAAGGGGGGGAGTAAGCACGAGTAGCGCCCGCCTATGCTTTTGCGTACCTACACGCTCCTAACAACCATGTTTTCTTTGCTTCTTCCTCCCCGGTCGCTCTCATGTGTCGGCTAATTCGCCCGTGGACAGTTTTTTCCGCTACGTGCTAAACTAGTACACTACGCAGTATATTTGGAAACGCTTCATGTCGGCAACTCGCCGGTAGCGGCACGTTCGTGTGAGCGCATGTCGCTACACCTACCCTCCCTAAGACACACGCTACAAGCACTATACCTTCGACCAAGATGGCGTCTTCCTCGACGCAAGCGAGGATGACGTCAAGACCTCGGCTACCTTGAGGGGGGTTGCTAGCACTAGCATCCCGTTGCCGAGTGCTTATGTACAAGGTAGCTACTTGTCATTCTAGTACTGAGTGTTAAAAAACTAGCGGTCCCCGTGAGTGGCGGTCGGCCGGCCATGCCGGTACATTTGCCGGCCGCCATCTCTCTCCTCTCACTTCTCTAGTCACCACACCCGCCCCCCCTTTGTGGGGCCGGCACAACCTACATATAACTATCCGTTCCCGATTCCGCCAAGACCCCGACTCAAGTTTCTCACGCGTTGGGGCGGATGCGACGCCTCACAGGACGCTTGAACATGTGGTCATATATACCAATCTTAAACATATGGTCATGGAGGCAATCCACGATTTTTCCCGCTCCAACTCTCCTCTCGCTCGCCTCTTCCGCCAGCCGTCGTGCCTCCTCCACCACAGCCAATACCATGCAAGGTTTCCGCTCACCATCCCGTGAAGGCCAGGATTCTACTTTTTGGGGGGCGGGGTAGGAATGTACCAGCAATGCAGCCCAGTACCAGCAATACTACATTACACGTAACCCATCAAAACACACCATTACTCAAAATGACGTCAACCTCAGAGTATCAATCTTATCTCATACTAACAACACCAGATACATTCGTATAGTGACACATTCACTTGGAACGGACACCAACGCCGCCCAGGTAATTGCAAGCTCCACGAGGCACGAAGAAGTATTCTCTTGACTTCTTTGCGTGCACTTTTCATATAGACTTGGTGGAGACAACTGCCACAGAGATGACTCGGAGTAGGCTGGAGTTCGGGTTCGGCGGGGAATGGGATGTCGCCCATGGGGAGGTGTGGCAGTTTTTGCTTACCCCCCAAAAGAATCCCACCAATTGCTGCAAAACTTTGCTAGAGAGACTTTGCGAGGCCGCTGAAAGCGCTGCAACTCCAAATATTGCTCGAAAAAACGCGGCACCATTGCGCATATGCCCATTGCGGAGAGGGGCTGTTGTGCATGTTCATGTGGAGCCCCGCTCAAAATCATGAGTGCATTGTCAAGCCCAAGTGTGGCATCCTACCCCACAACAAGCTGTCTCTTGCCGTGGCACAATAATGGGTGGCAAGGAAGACTGCTAAGGAGACTTGACATGAAGTTTTTGGATCTAGCTCAGCTTTTGGTTGTAAGAGCTCAGCTCATGTAATAAAATCAAGCACGAACAAACAACATATTGTAATTAACCAAACGATAGCATATCTTTTCTATGTTTTGCACCATGTTGCTATATCAGGCTACTTGCATTATGGTCTACCCGTTGTTGGAGTTTGGAAGTTATGGTTACATGGGTAGTCTAGCCGGCCCCGCTAGGGGGCCAGCAGTGGGGACAAAGGAAGTGAAAAGAGAGAGATGGCGGCCGGCAAAGGCACCGGCAGGGCCGGCCGACCGCCACTAACGGGGAAATAGAGAACCGCTATTAGTACAACACTAAGTACTAAGATAAGGACTAGCTACCTTGTACATAAGCACTAGGTAATGCAATGCTAGTTCTAACACCCGTATGTGGATTTCGGAGTCATTCTTGAGCGGTTATGGGCATACTTATACATGAGATGACCTCTTAACATAAAAAATTGTAAGGGGTCACATGTGACTCATTGCGATACCCACCACCAACCATATGAGTTCACTAAAATTTGCCACCATACTTCAATATGATGTTCAATGAAGAGTTTTGATGTGTGTGAACCCATTTTACGCCGATTCTGAGGCCGATGGATGATGTTACAATCAATTTCGTGAAAGACCATGTCGAGCCCTATTTTTTGCCGTCTCAAGTGGCTTAGACCCATGAATACATATCATCCGCATGGCCTCCATAATAATGCTCACAACCGACATTCATCTTCTACCACAGTTTAAACATGCCTAGAGGAGCAACATAATATAGAATGGGTGAATTCCGAGGTTATTTACATGTGCTCGCACCGGATGGGGGAAACCGAATGGGAGGGGTCACATGTGACCCCGTGAATACTTTTGTATCATGCTTATCTTCAGTCAACCAGATGCGTATAAAGCCTTGGGCCGATTAAAAGCTTTGCAACTTACATTTCAATTGCGAGCAACAAATTCCATTGTCCTTGCCAAAACTCATTACATTTACTTACATGATTGCTATATCTATTGTGAGACGTTAAATGATACGGTACAACAGCCGTACACGATTAATAAAGGACTCATATACATAAACAATGCGCTGATCCGCAACCTCTATCGTATCGTGGTTTTAGTAGGTGATCGGCCTAAAAGCACACTCCATTATTACATTAAAGCACGATACCTGGGGGACTGTTCACCGGATCGAATCCGCCCATATCCACGGGTTACAAATTCGTGTCGAGCTGCTGAACTTTCACAGGGGGATGAAATGTGATACGATAAATACAACGGTACAGCAGCCGTACACGATGAATGATGGACTCGTGTACATAAACAGTGCGATGATCCGCAACCTCTACCGTATCGTGCTTTTAGGTGATCGGCCTACAAGCACACTCCATTACATCTATCAACGGGCGTGCATCCCCTTTCCCTTGTTGTTTCGATACCCTCATTACTTAACTGGTCTTGGGTACATTGTCTAGCCTTGGGTAGTTCCCTACCGTCTTGCCACACAATGTGACGAAATTGATGTAGCAAGTCGTGAAAGCTCTCTAAAACTAGTGTTCCGAGACACTAAACCGAGGCGGTCAGTCGAGATTCCGCTGTTAGAGATTGCCCACGACACGCGGATTGGCTTTGGGACAGTCGAATCAGCAACAAGGCTCGTAAAGGGATTGATGCTAGCCGGGGCTGCATGTGAGCCCGGCACAGTTGTGGGTGGAGACAAGAAAGTGACATTTTCACAACTTTTCCTCCAATCCCCGTAGAGACTATTCCACTCTAGTTTGATTACCGAACTACCTGCATATTCACTATTGAACACTTATATGTAACTCGCAGCCAGCCGTCGGCAGGCTGGTTGCGAGGAGAGGGAGGAAGATTAGAGAAGGGAATCCAGCAAGGAGAAAGTGCCGAGGGGAGGAGACCGGGAAGGGAATAAAGCGGTACCGTTAGATGATAAACACGAGCGCCATTTCTTAGACTGAAAATGTGTGGCAATTCAACCCATAGAGGTAGGGTACCTGAAGTGTAGCTACACGACATAAATCCTGAGATAGACCTAAATAAAACCTACAAACAACGTTTCGAAATTATAATCCCAATAATTCACACTTTCCAGTGCTTCCTCGAGCGGCGCCGCTTATCGCGTCTATTTATTGCATTTTCAGCGTTGCCCAGGAGTTTTCTTTGCACTACACCATGCAATCAGGCAGGATCTAATACGACAACTCACTTGTTGGGTAGGCTCAGGGTATACTGACCGAGAATTAAACCCTAAAAACCCTAAACTAGAAAACCTGCATTTTCTGTCGCTCCGTTCCAGTGCGCAGTACAGCACAAGTTCGTACTGCTTACTTCCACTGCACTCAGAAAACTCCACGTTTCCTTGGTTTAATCTGCTATGTTCGTGTACTATGTAATGTAATCCTTAGTGCTTCCTTTTGCCGTGCTTTGGATTCCGTGATCGTCTCGTCACTCTTGCCCTTTTGGTCCCCTCCCTTTTTACCCTGTTAGAGTTCATGTTGTGCTTAATTGCAATTTAAATAAAAATTCCACGGCGTGCGGAACAGGTGGTGCATCATTATTGCTGATAACACTTGAGACACCCAACTAAAGGAATACGATAAGCACTCGCAGCGGAGATAGTAAAGAACGTTCGACGTGCCGGGTCAAACAATCACCAAAATACGCATTTTTAAGGTAGCTCAGCTTCAAGATTGGTGCAGAAACTCGGACGACAAGCGTTTTTCTTGAAACAATAATGAGGGTAATTTATTAATGAGAAGGGGATGGGCAGCAAGAGTGGTCACAAATGGCTTCCTCATATCTCGCGGATACTCATCAGCCTCTGAAGGCTCGGCGCAGCGGACATCACAGGCGGCTTAGCACTCTTGCCCTCGTCGTTCTTGCAGTACTCTTCCGACCGGATGGCCCGTGCGGTGGGCGACTCAACCGCCGCCTTAAGCGCTTTGCCGATGCGCAACGTGATCTGCTCATCGGTCGATGACTTTACCAGATTCAGGTAAGCTTTATCCGCCAGGGTCTGCGCCTTGTCCAAATTATCTGCCAAGCCGACCGCCATGACGTGAAATTTAGTCCGAATATACTCAATTTAGAATAGAACTCACCGCATGAACTTGAAATTTGTAGGGATAAGAAGCGATGTAATATTTAGATATCCGGGGTTTCTACTTTCCACGACACGCGAAGTTGATACTGGGGCTACAAGTCGCACGCAGTAGGGTGACGCAAAACTCACTCAGGATGGTAAGCACCACATGGCCAAGGTCCGCGAAGTCAGTTCGGCAGGAGACGGAGTAGCCGCTAGCATATATGTCCGGCGAGCTGGTGAGACGCATGCTGTTGGGTTTCACGAGGATGGTCCCGCTCAGAATGCTCTCGTAGTCCTTCCCCACCGCCTCGCCAAATCCAAAAGGCGACACGTACACCCTCGCGTTTTGCACACTCTCGTAAAACTCTCGCGTAGTGGGCGGGCGGAGGTAAATGCGCACTTTCAGCTGGTACCGCTGCTCCAGGTACTTCACCATCTCAATCGCCATCAGGCGGTGCTCGTTGATGATTGGTGGGTACATCCTGTTCTGGGGCGCCACTACCACTACGTCGTACTTGCGTTCCGACAACGGCCGCAGCCACTCCTTCCGCTCCATTTCAAAGGCGTTCCGGATCTTCAAAAACCATTTGCGCCCACCGCAGTCCAACGGATGGCGGTATCGGTATACGTACGGCATCACCGTGGCCACCTGCCCCCAAAACAACCCCCAGTCTTGTCAGGCCTACCCAACATACCCAGAAAATGTCAACGCTCAAACTGAGTTAAAGCAATGGCGCACCTTATTGAGCTCAGAGCTACCCAGCACCGGCGACCGCATCTGAATGGTGGTATTCATTGGATCTATCCACGCGAAGAGGCGCTCGTCGCCGATTAGAGGGCCGTTGTTCTCCTTTAACGAGTAGAGTGAAGTGTGCTGAAAGACCGCCAATATACGTGGGTCCGCTGCGCCCAAAGCAACCAGCCGTGAGCGTCACCTTCGTGCGTTTGAACAGAGGGGCGAAGCAAAACGAAAAGGCGGCTTACAATAGGAGCACGGCAGCTTGGGCAGCGTCGCCAAATCCGTTGTTTGGATAATTATTAGCCGCGTGTGCGTCAGCTCCTGCGCAAAGTGGGTCGAGGGTTGTTTAGGACCTCAGACTGCCCCCATTTTCGACAAGGGGCGGAACAAGGAGCGGCTGTGCCGGCCACTGCTGCGGAGACCCAAGGAAAAATCGAATATACAAGACTCACTGGGTGGAATATGATCTCCTCCACAAGGTAGTCCGGTATGATGAGAAACTCAGCGGCTGCCATGGACCGGTGACTCTCCTGCGCAGCGGAACCCACTCAGCTGCTCTGCCGCGGGGTCACGCACCCGCGAAAGTCCATGAACTTGTAGAGTTACCTATAATCGTGCGAAAACTTGAACAGCATCGGGACAACGCAGGGACAGTAACGATAGTAGGCCCCACCAGAAAGTCTTTGTCGACTTTCATCTCAAAGCTAAAGCCCATTTTCTGCAGCGACTTCGATATCCTCCGGAAAACGGCCATATACCTGCCACGAAAGAGTAACGGCGATGTGTGGGTCCCTGGATGAGGGAATGTCCGAATTTTTTACGTATATGCATCATACCAGACGGCGGAACTCACGTGGTGCGGTGCATCGCCCGCTTTCGGTCCCTCAACCCAGGTTGCACAGCGTAAGGCAGCTTCAGGCACCGCCTGTTTCTCGCAATCTTGGCTACGTCGGAACATTTATCTTCTTGACTGAAGTCTATCGCCGTGCACTCCCTGCGTCAAACAACGAACCGACAGAGCGAGATGAGACACAGGGAACCCACCGCCGGAGAGTAAACCGTCGGGGTGGGAGACGTCAGTTACTGAGAGCGGTGGTACTATTTCGAACCGCCCGACCGCTCCACCCGGGGCAGTTCAAAGAAGCTATACTCTTTGGACTGCTGCCGGGAGTGCCCCAACATGTCGAATAGGGGGTCAATTGATAAGGAGTTCGGGGTGAGGGCGGCTCACGAGTCAAGTAGCGCTACTATCTTGTTCCGCGACAACTTTGAAGAGACGCTCCAGCCTCGCGGCACGGTGTCCGGCGACCAGCCGCCCCTACTTGTCCCAGCCACAGCCAAGCAGATCTGCACAGCCACTACCGCCAGCAGAACCCAAAACTTCTCGCGACACCTCAACATTTTGGCACAACAGCGATGTCTCCTGCTGATTTTGGGAGGTTCACCGCAGCTAGAACCTACTTATTTGACCGCGTTGCGGCGCTGTGCTCCGGCTGCGCTGGTCAACGGGTATGCCGAGTGCCAACCTCAGCTGCACTTGTCCAGCCTAGGCATACGACATCTAAGCTCGTAGCTTAGCACTTATACCAGGCCCACCGCAACAATGGGCTTGCTACCTTAGCTCCGATTTCCACTGTTTTGACGAGGTTGGCGCCGTGACGCCCCAGCCTACCTCAACAGCATCCCGCTGGGAAAAGCCTGACCGTGGCTGCTTGACCGACCCGCTACGGGACAAACATCGACGGCGTCGTCGGTATATTCTTGTATATATGATTGTTTACAAAGCAGGGGGAGGCTCAGTTTGTCAAAAGTGTTTATCTTTTACATTTTTTGCTCGCAAGGTTCGTGGGGCCCATTACGTACGCTAGTTGAGGGAATCGGGATGGTGGGTTGCGTGAGCTGTGCTCGCGCAAAGGCAGAAGGTGGACGACCTCTGTGTGTCGGCGCGTCATATATAGGGGTAACGCTTGTCCGTGTTTTACCAATGTGACATGCGTAATCTAGCGGTTAGAAATTGTAACGTCGTGGCAACGCCCGACTATTCTCGCCTCCATTGCAATTTAAACCTCCATAACGTCAATATGACCATTTACAAAGCACGGGGAGGCTTCGCTTGCCATGTTGTCGCCATTGGGCGGGCCGATCATAGGCTGGCCACCCAAGGGTGTCAGCCTGCCGAAGACGAACCACTATGATCATCATGCAAGGACCATAGGGTCGATGTAGTCATGTACTACGCTCGACTCGGTCGACCAGCCGCCGAAGTATTTAATCTTTTGTAGCGAAACGCCGATGTTGTAGGCGGATGTCGCGGCTCCTTTCCGGAAGGAGTGCAAAGTCCAAGGAACGCATCCTACCGTCACTTAAGACAGTAATAAGATCCTAAGTACTACTAAAATACTACTGAACCTCAAAACATGGATGGGTCGGTAGCTCGAATGAGCAACGCCGACCGTCTTCGCTCTGGGCATGGCCTCCCGATGAGCGATAGACTGGAGGACATAGGGCCCGTTGAACAACAGGCACCGTCCACCTCTTCCCAACCGAGCCTAGCTCACCCATGTCCGTGCATCCGTAGCGACACTAGACGGTACACACAGCAAGGCGCAGCTTTCAGAGTTTTGAAAAACGTCCACCCGACAGCTCTCGCGCCACTCACTTTGAAATCCAAACATGTACCCACCTCCGTTCTACGAAATGACAAATCCAACCATTGATTACAAAAACCCCCCTCCCCGGGGGCGGCGCGCCACACCGCGCCCCACCGAGCGTCCGGACGTTCACGTCCGCCGTCAACAACCACCAAACCCAAGCCCCATATAGCCTGGTCGTTTGACACCAACACACACAGCCCACTCGAAACCATACTACAACCCATCCTAACTCCAAACCATGCTACGAATCCCACGCGGTCAATATGTCCTCGTCCTCTGACCACCTCCCCACTTATAGACTTGTGCTCCTGCGGGATCGCCCGGAGCATGTGACTAATGCGGACCTCTCCAACCCCAGGATCCGCCTCGCGGGACATCCGCTCGCCCCGTTCCTCACGGTACCTCAGCCAGAGCAACACTGGGGCATTGTTATGGAACCCTCCCCTGGTCGAGGACTCCAGACCCCTCTGGTCCTAGCGCCCCCCCGGTCAACTCGTGACCTAGGGCCGGCCGACGACCTCTCGTCCCGTATGACCGACGCATACCTCACATGCCAGTACTCCGCCTCCCCCCCCAACCTCGCCCGCTTTTGGATGCATGATATCTTCCTCCCGGACTCGACTCACCCCTCGGAATCGGTGACCTCGGCCTGCTCGGTTGCCCGTCGCTGGCTGCTCGAAAGCCTCAACCAGATCGACGACCTCCCTACTCGCGTTAAAAATATAATAGGCCGAGAACTCGTCCACCAATCGCGCTGGTCAGCGAGCGCCACTCGCACACACCACCCGATTGCACCATCGTCCTACGACATCACCCCCCTGGCCGTCGACCTCGAATCGGGTTTTCATGAGGTACGCCTGGACATCCCTACCTCCAGTGTAGCGGTAGGCCTCATGTACCAGCTCGCTTCACGACAGCGTGAACTCCGTTCGGCCGGTCCGGCGCCACCCACCGCCGCGTCCTCTCCTCCCATGCTGACAAAACTAAGACACCAGAAAATCCAGTTCCTCCGAGTTGCCTCGATCCCCGCAGTCTCAGGCCGCCGCATCAAAATCCGCTCCCCCCTCTTCAATAATCTCTCCGGCCCAGAAATTGTCGCCCTTCTACAGGACCTACTTACCTCTCGTTTATTGGTCGAGCTCGTCCCCACCGGAACCGCCCCGACGACTCCTCCCCCCCGCCAAGTGGAGGACCTGCCCGAGACGGTCCAATTCTTCCTCCAATTTGCGGACGCGATCCAGCCAGTGGACGTCCCCACCCCGATCGAGGGTGACCCCTCCTCCCTATGGGTAAATATCCTCCACCTGCCCAATAACCCCATCCATTCAAAGTTAGGCCTTGTCCCACTAAACATCTTTCCTTATTCACTTCACGAACATGTACTCCCCAACCCCCATCTTCACACCATCACCATCACACCTCCCCCAGTCACTGGACACGTCCCATGCACCTCCCGGGCGACCACCTCCCTCACCACAGTACTCATCCAGTCCCGCCAAATCCTCTCCCTCCCATGCATCACCGCTGACGGCGTCATTCCACCCACACACTGGTTATACAACCTGCTCCACCGAACCGCAAAAAAATTCACAGCACACCACACTCCCTCCACATCCCCCTCCACACCCCACTCGACCTCACAAACCACATGTCCCTCCAGAAATTTCCAGACGGCTCATACTTCCGCTATCACCCCTCCCCCTCGCCCACCATCAACACATGCAACCAAATTTCACTCACTACGGAAATGTATTGCATTCTCATTTCCATCAACGGCACAGCCACAATCCCCCTCCAACACATTTACATTCACAGAGGTGCACAGACCCGATCCTCTTGCACACTCACCATCAACCCCCACCACTAATCCACCTTTGTTAGGGACCGCCTTTCGGACTCCGCTTTCACCACCACCCCCTTTCCACATCCACTCAATCACACCAAACACAACATTCTATACCGCAACTCCCGCACCCTCCTCCTCCAATGTGCCCGCCATCTACAGAACTGCAACGTCTCCAGCCGGTGGCACATCGAGACCTCAGACTTCTCGATGATGGACGCCGATGATGACAGCCCTCTCGACCTCACCTCCCTCCCGGACATTCGGCTCTCCTCCATCCCTCCCCATCTAGTCCCCACCCAATCAAACACCCTCCATCGCTCCAAAAAGTACCGCTCCACCCCCCTTCCTCCCCCCCCGACCACCCCCTCCACTACCTCCGTTGGCCCCTCCGCCACACCCCATCCCGACACCACCCCCCACACCCCACTCCCCACCATCACCGAAGACTACACCGACCCAATGGACTCCTCCTCCTCACCTCTCCCTCACAACGACCCCAACCCACCCCACAACCTGTCCACCCCTTCCAACGCTCTCCTCCCCCCCCCCACCCGCTCCCCCCCTCCTCCCCCCGACCCTCCTACCCACCTCCCCCCCGCACTTCCCCACCTCCTCCCCGCCCGAACACATGGATTCCCCCCCCCAACACCCGGTCTCCCACCGACCCCTCCCTCAAACTTGCACCCCCGGGCGGCATCACTACGCACACCCGCCCCTCCCGCAAGAAAACCTCCCCTTTGCCCCCCCCCGTGTGCCCCCCCGCCCCTCTAACACCCCCCTCCCGCCCACCCTTCCCTCCACCCATCTCCCCCCCCCCCACACTCCCCCCCTTGTCCTCTCCCTTTGACTTCCCCTCTTCCCTCCACCCCACCCTCACCCCCCTCCCCCAAGACTTCCGGAACGACGACGACTACACACTCGAAGACCTAGAGGACCTGCTAGAGGACGACCTAGGAGAGACCCGCACCCCCTCCTCAGTCCCGCCCCCGTCAAGCAGCCCGCCAGCCCCCTCACGTCACCCCCGGTCGCCATGGCCGACCCTCATCCCTAACTCCCCACAAAACGGGCCTCACGGCCCAGAGGTTAGACCCCACGACCACCCCTACGCCCACACGCCCGATATCCGCAACCATAATGTAACCAACTCGCTTCGGTCCTCCCTCTCGGCCCACTTTACCTCAAACACCCGTGGCGTCAAATTACACACCTACCTCTTAGACTTAAACCTTGAACATGGCCTACCCACTCCCATTGGCAACCTTGACTCCTCTGTGGTGCTCTCTTTCCAGTGGGGCCACTACCAAAACCTTTCAAACCTATATTGCATTGCTACCTCCCTAGCTAAACTCAACTCCACCGAGTGTCGCCTATACCGTCATCACCAATAACGAAGTTGATAACTTCCACCACCATACGCTCTACCCTAGCCGATGGACTAACCTCTCTAACAGAGGCTCACCCCCACAACCCGGCTCGCCAAACCACCCCCTAATCGTCCTCACATGGCAACACTCCCACTTCGGTCTCCTCCACTTAACCCACTCCCTCCACCACCCCCCCTCCCAACCTCCTCACTCGCTCTCTCGCTCTTATAGCCTCTTGGAACCCCCCTCCCCCCCGCCCGTTGGCAACCTCCGCTTACTTAACCCCCCTCGCCAAAACGACACGTCCCACGCGTGGTCGTGCGAAACCCACTTACCCACGCCCTACTACATACCTACTTTATCACCACAGCACCTCCCGACCAAGCTTACCACCCCCCTTACTTCGACCCTCGAACTACTGTCTACTCCTTACACTCACTCATGTGGCACCACACCTTCCGCTCCACTCCTCTCCGTGTCAAGCGCTCCCAATTGCTCACCGCCCTCCACCCCCCCCCAACCCCCCTCCCCCCTCCTCTCCCACACCCCGCCCTTCCTCCACCACCTACCCCGCCCCTCCCCCGCCCCCTGCCCCTCCCTCCCCCCCCCCCTCCTCCCTCCTACAATCCACCGCCCCCCTAATGACCCTCCCGACCCTCCCGCCCCCCTTCCCTCACCAATCCTCCCAAACCATATAGCCCAACCACTCCACCTAGTCAACCTCAACACCTGCGGCCTCCACACATCCATCATGGACGTCCAACACCTCATTACCACACCACCCCGACGTCTTCATCCTCACCGAAACCAACCACGCCACCCATAAATCCCGTTGGCGTATCGCCCTCCCCCAATACCTCCTCCAAAGCTCTCGACCATACTACTCACATGTGCCCCTACCCACTGCAAGAGTTCTCTTCGCGGTCCGCAGAGCCTCGTTCCAATCCGCCACTATCCTAACCCCACCCCCCACCTCATCCCCCACATCGTTGGACTAACCATAGTCCCACACTAAGGCACCCCCTACTTCCTCCTAGGAGCCTACATGCCACAACTCCACAATCCCTAGATGACCCGCTTATACGCTGAAGTTGCAGCGTGGGGCCTCCGCTGCGTCATGCACATCAAAGGCCTGCACTCTTTTCGCTGCGGTAGTGGTAGTCGAATAAATCGTTGATAGAGTTGTTTCGAGCGCCGCATCCGCGGCTGCAAAGTAAACGCCATAGTACGCTAGCTGTAGATATTCATCGCGGGAGGAAATTCGTTTTCCTCGGTTAGGGACCTATATGTCTCGTCGTGTCAAGGTGTCTAGAGTCCCGGAGCAAATGCGTTTACCGGCGATAAGATGTCGTTGAATGCTCTCGGGAGTAAATCAATCCCGTTGCGCGGGTCAATGTACGCGGTCTTGGTCGAGTTCGCATATAAATGCCTCGCGTACTCGTCCACGCTCCCACCCTCAGATATTGCGTTGGCCGGTACTAACGGAATGTTATGCTACTTGTTAGGGGCTAGCGGTTTGGCTTGATCGCCGTCTACCGTTAGGAGCGGCTGGTTAATGGTGCTGATGCTACAGTACGACCAGTACCTCCCGGTACGTACAGATATGCATAATTAATCTAACCAGCCAGATGACGCGCCAGAACGAGCTCTTCAATGCAGAAGGAGCCGCGTCGTGAAACCCAATGCTAGGCAGGCCGTGTCTCGAGGACAGATGACGACGGTTGAGCAGCACTAACGCCTGACACGTAAGCGAAGCTTGCAGGCGTAACTAGTCTGGGCTGAAACCTATTTAAGCCCAGTGCAGTAGAGGGAGGTGACAGAACCTTTTAACAATTCCTTTGTTCACTTACAACATCTACTGCCTAAGTACAGCAGTGAAACATCTCTCATCAATTGCCTCTCGACAACATCATTTTGCCATCTTGCAACAACAGAACTAGACAGACTAGAACAGATTTGTGCTAGCGTTTAGCTTTCAGAGGCTAACCGCCACACTGGTTTCGGAGCTCTTTGGTCGACGCACGCTTTCGTTGCTCGTTGATCTGCTCGACGTTGTTTAATTGAGTTGAGATGGCTTCTCTTGGAGCTGGACATTACGTGGTTTTAGTAATTCACGTCGGAGGAACTAAACCGTCGGACTTGAAGTTGGTGTTTCAGCGTGAGCCTCGTTCTGGTAAAACTTGGTTCCCAGCTGGCTCTGTCTTACCTAACGAAGAGCCTGTCGACGCTGCTATTCGCGAATTACACGAGGAGACCGGTCTTGTTTTGACATCGGATGATTTGACGCTGTTGAGTGGTGAACCTGTTAACGTTACACTACCTCAAGGACGACAGCTTGTTTACGTGTACTCGGCTTCTATTCCTGTCCTGTTTGCTACGAACAACTTACGTACACCTGCTCAGGTCGAGCAGGCTGTTTTGGGACAGTCGACAGTTAATCCGGATGGCACTTACGTCGTCCCGGAATCCATCAACATTGACGGTCTGACACTTACGCCCTCACAGAAGGGGTTACTTCGTGCTGAGAAGCACAAGAGTGAATTACTTCACTTTGGTTACGTGACTCAGTGGGAATCTTTTTATCGAGCAATCACACAACATGTTCCAGTCATGCAAGACGACACGTCTATCCCGAGACAGTTCCACATGTACTCCCGGTTTACGACGGTCGACTCTGGTTCTGTATGGCTGCTGATTCGTGGACACATTAATCGACTGACTGGTGAAGGACCTACAGATTTACGAGTGGGAATGCCGATGCCTACCCACAACTTGGCTGGACTATCTGTGACCCTCACGGAGACTCAGCGTAAGGCTGCTATTACTTCACCGTACCAGGATGGTCGAGTGCCTCATGTACTGGAGGATTGGCTCGAAGCACAGCCTCAGCGTTTTATAATGCTTGGAATTACGGCTGACTCGTACGATGCAGTGTTCTGGGTTACTTCACAGTTTTCTGGACACCTAGGTGGGTGGTGGTTGAACCGGAAAAATCAGCCTCCAATTCCATCTACGTACAACGAGCTTGTTGAGGAGTTACGCAAGTCGACGTTTCTTCCGAACATTCAGGACGACGCAATTAACGCTTTGCTAAACTTTACGCAGAGCAACACGATGAGTTACGCGGTTTTCACTAAACAGTACAACGACTACTTACGTCGGTCTCGTCAACACCTGACAGCTGAGGTACAGTGTGTACGCTTCATTAATGGCCTGTCGAACGAAGCGCTCAAGAGACTAGCTAAGTCACACCGAGCTCGTCAGGGATACCAGACTACGCTAGTGGAGCTGCAAAACTTTTTGAATGACGTAGTGACAGATTCGCCGGAACTAGGCAATACAAAGTCTGCTGCTGGACCATCTGCCCAGCCCTCACGCAAGCGCAACCTTGATGACCCTTTCGAGGAAGCCTCTAACGTCTGGAAACGTAACAAAGGTGGCCGTGGACGTGGCCGCGGACGTGGACGTGGAGGTGGTAACAATGGTGGACGTGGTCAGACATCTGGCCGCGAAGATTTTAATTCACTCGCAAAAGCAATGACAGCTGAGGAACGTAAGCGACATATGGACGAAGGACTCTGCTTCAAGTGCCACAAGAAGGGACACCGTTTGTTCCAATGCCCGGTAAAACTGTAACCAGACGTTCAGTTGATTGGAAACTGGTTGACTCAGTCTTTGACCCTCTGCATGCACGATTCAACTTCACGTTGGAGGGATGTGCTGATGATGAAGGTTTGAACTCGCACAGTGACTTACCTCACTGTTCGCCGAGTGACTCGATTCTAGACAGAGATTTAACAGGAGAACGGGTGTTCATCAACCCACCCTGGGAGTTAGTTGAGCAGATTGCGCAGCATTTTGAGGATTGTCGTCGAACATCCCCGACATCTACAATGGCTGTATTTGTACTACCGAAGTGGGCGAAATTTACTCAGGTGACTAAGCAGTGGAAACTCTATCAAGAATTCCCAGCAAGGACACAGCTTTTTACACGTCAGTCACTGGAGAACCCAGCGCAACAGGAGGTGGTTGCTCCAGCCCCTTGGCCTGTACATATGTGGTTAGTCGACGCAGATTGTGCGTTTAACGACTCACCAGAACCTACAGCACCTTATCAACCCGACTCGGTACCTGTACCAACAGACGACTCGGAACAGTCCATCGCTACGCTGCGACAATTTTCTTCGCCAGCTACAGCACTACTGACTTACCACATGGAAGCTCGCCCGTTAATTCGAACTGAGCTGACTGTGAAAACTCCTGAAGGCGGACACCAAATTTCTGGATTAGTGGACTGCGCTGCGACACTTGATTTTGTGTCAGAGGACTTTGTACGACGCTTTGCTTTACAGACTCGAAAGTCTGCAAGTAAGACTCCAGTTCGACTCGCTAACGGACAACGAGTGACTTCTACGACAGTCTGTGACGTCACTTTTGAGTTGGCTCAACACGAATTTCACAGGACTTTTTACGTTCTACGTGATTTACGCACAGCTGATTTAATCCTCGGTTTACCATGGCTTGATGACGAACAGGCCTCTTTACAATTTGGTACAACCAGAATTTTTACGCTGATGGACGGTACAGCTGTGGAGACTACACTCGAGGAACGACGCCATGAGTGTCTGTTGCTGTCGTCTACTAAAGTTCATAAGCTTATGCGCAAGACGCGCCGCAGCAGGGGACGTCACGCTGATTTTTACGTCATTGAACTTACATCAGCCGCCGAACAATCGACAGACTTTCACACTGGAGAGGAACTAACAGCAGAACAACGTGACAACTTCCGGTCGATACTCTTCGATGACTTCCCGGAGTTACTGCAACCTGTCGACTCTCCACCTGTAAGCCGACAGTGGGATCACCCCATTGACACTACTGGCCCGATGAGACGTCAACGTCTGAACCGACTGTCGCCAGCGGAACGCGCTGAGCTTAATCGACAGCTTAAAGACGCCGTGAACGCTGGTCTGGTCCGTCCCAGCTACAGTGAATTCGGCTCGCCAATTTTTTTTGTGCGAAAAGCTTATGGCTCGCTACGTCTGTGCATTGACTACCGTGGTCTTAACGAGGTTACGCGTAAAGATGCTTACCCGCTACCGCGTGTGGACGACACTCTGGACGAACTTAAGGACGCGAATTTTTACACACACCTCGACCTCGCTTCTGGATTCTGGCAAGTTCGAGTGCGTGATCAGGACGTTCACAAAACGGCTTTTCAGACCCCTGATGGCTTGATGGAATGGGTCGCCATGCCGTTTGGGCTGTGCAACGCACCAGCTACATTTCAGAGAATGATGAACGACATTCTTCGCGACTTTTTTCATAAGTTCGTGACAGTCTACCTGGATGACGTCTGTATCTACAGTCGAACTCTGGAGGAGCACCTGCAGCACCTACGTCTAGTGCTACAGCGATTCAAGAAGGAAGGGCTGAGATTACGCCTTAAGAAATGCTTCTTCGGATTGCAAGAAATGGAGTATCTGGGCTACACTGTGTCAGCCGGGAAAATTTCGGTTTCCACAAAGAAAGTCGAGGCCGTTGCAGACTGGCCAGTGCCCAAGACGCAGAAGGAGGTTCGCAGTTTCGTACAGTTTTGCAACTTCTATGCGATATTTATACACCATTTTAGCGACCTTACGGCTCCATTGACGGACTTACTGCGGAAGTCCCAACCACAAAAGCTTACGCTGAAGCCTGCCTGTTTGGAAGCCTTCGAGACTCTCAAGTTACGGCTCATTTCCGCGCCATGCCTGATCCTTCCGGAGGTCGGCTCGGACGCGACGTTCACCGTGGCTACAAATGCTTCAACAGTGGGGATTGCAGCAGTCCTGTTGCAAGACCAAGGAGGCGGTCTTCAACCAGTCTCTTACTGGGCGCGTAAGCTGAATCCAGCTGAGCGTGGTAACACTTACTCTGCGTACGACTTAGAAGCTTTGGCCGTATGCGAAGCTGTCAAGCATTGGAGGTGCTATCTTGAAGGCTGTTCTAAGTTCCTTGTCGTAACAGACCACGACACACTGCGACATCTGCTCAGGCAACCGAACAACAGGCTGAACAAGCGGCAAGCAAGATACCTGCGGGATTTGCAACCGTTTGTGGGCTCGATGACACTTGCATATCGCAAGGGAGCTCTGAACGAAGCCGACCCGTTAAGCCGGCGTCCAGACTTCGTACCTCATGCCACAGTACCCTTATTTTGGGATGGCGAGGTTCCGTCAGATCGAGAATTACGACGGAAGTCCCAGCTGCTGTTTGAAGACGCGCAGTTAAATTTACTGGCAGACACTCTGGAGACGCCTTGGAACACGTCTGAACATGTCTTCCAGCCGACACCCAGAAACAGACGACTTGACAGAGCGCGTGAACAGCACGTTTCAGCAGCTTCTTCGTTGCTTCTGTTGCTATGATGGCTCTGACTGGTCGACATTTTTACCACAAGTGGAGTTTGCGTACAACGCTTCGCGTGCACTCGGAATTGAGCACACACCGTTCGAGGCTAACTTTGATTTTTCTCCTGAGGAACCTCCTGACCTACTTTTCAGCATGCGACCATCGATTCCAATTTCGCAAGACGCAACAGAACGGTTAAGATTGTTACAGGAAGTGCACAACCTGGTACGCTCTGTGTTACAGCTACATAAGGACGAGATGCAGGCGAGCACAGAACCGTCTACGGCGCCACACTTCGCTAAAGGAGACAAGGTGTCAGTCGTCACAGCAAATCTTTTTCTGCGAGGACAACCGAACATGAAACTCAGAGACAGACAGCTCGGCCCTTTTTCAGTGGAGGAGCAGATCGGAAAACACAGTTACAGGTTAAAACTACCAGCGACAGTACGCTTACATCCTGTGTTCCATGTTAACAACTTACGACCTTGCTCTACCGCTCCGCTACGACCAGCTGTCCCAGTAACAGTACCTGAAGGAGATGATGAGGAGTTTGACGTGTCGCACATCTCTGCTGTGTGCATCAAGTCGCTACCTGGGCGACGAGGCAAATATCTGCTCTTCATGACGCACTTCAGTGATGACGACATTCCACCTGTCTGGCACCGTTTGAACGAGGTGCATCGAACAATTGCGTTACAAGAATTCTTGGAGACGCCCCAATGGCGCAAGTTCGCCAAGACTTAGGCGTACATTGACTTCATGCACGCTTTCCCAGCGCGCATTCCTGAATCCCAGTAACTGCTTCAGTAAAGGAGCCAAGAACCACGGAGGTCTGCCTCGCGGCGGCCTCATTGATCTGTCAAGAGGGGGAGGGTACGAGTGTGACGAGTACAGTCCTGCAACAATACATTGCAGGACATTGTACAGGTACTCGTTACGGATACCAATTCGTGCTTTTCCACAGGATGGACGTATACTCGTGGGTACGTCGCTAATGCAATATTGTAATGGTGCTGATGCTACAGTACGACCAGTACCTCCCGGTACGTACAGATATGCATAATTAATCTAACCAGCCAGAAGACGCGCCAAAACGAGCTCTTCAATACAGAAGGAGCCGCGTCGTGAAATCCAATGCTAGGCAGGCCGTGTCTCGAGGACAGAAGGCGACGGTTGAACAGCACTAACGCCTGACACGTAAGCGTAGCTTGCAGGCGTAACTAGTCTGGGCTGAAACCTATTTAAGCCCAGTGCAATAGAGGGAGGTGACAGAACCTTTTAACAATTCCTTTGTTCACTTACAACATCTACTGCATAAGTACAGCAGTGAAACATCTCTCATCAATTGCCTCTCGACAACATCATTTTGCCATCTTGCAACAACAGAACTAGACAGACTAGAACAGGTTTGTGCTAGCGTTTAGCTTTCAGAGGCTAACCGCCACAATTACCGTGTGAGTTGGTTCGATAGCAGCTATACCGTGTGCTAGTAGTTGTTCACCTTGCTATATTGCTAGAGTCTAGATGCCGTTGCGTGAGATGTGCTCGCGAAAAGGCAAAAGTTGGACGACCTTTATCCGCTAATTGGCTTGCATATGTTCTTGCATTGTCCTCGTGCCATGTGCTAGGGCTTTTGCGACGGTTCAATCGGACTAGCGACGCGGTTTGTTTGTCTCGAGAAATCAGAGTGGCGCGTCGTGTGGCTTAGTCAGACTTAATGTGCGTACATATACGTACCGTGAGGTACCGGCAGTACAATACAAACGATACCCTCGCTAATTGTAGTGGCAAAATACCCACGTCGTACGTCCTCCCCATGGAAAAGTACGGGTCAAATTAGTAACGAGTACTTGTACAATGTCATGCAATGTACAATTTCATGAATCTACTCGTCACACTCGTACCCTCCCCTCTTGATAGATGAATGAGGCCAATCGCGAGGTCTTGCCTCCTTTACTAAAACAGTTACCGGCACTAAGGAATGCGCGTTGGATGAGCGTTCATGAAGTTGTTGTACGTCAGAGTCTTGGCAAGCGTGTGCCATTGAGGCGTTTCCAATAAATCATGTAACGTTGTCGTACGGCGTACCTCGTTTAAACGATGTCACACAAGTGGAATGTCGTCATCAATGAAGTGCGACATGAAGAGCAAATATTTGCATCGTCGTCTAGGTAACGACTTGATGCACACAACGGAGACGTGAGAAACTTCGAACTCGTCATCATCTCCTTTTGGAGTAGTCACAAGGCGAGCATATCAAAGAGAATTCGTAGAGCAAGGCCTTAGGTTGTTGACGTGAAACACCAGATATAAGCGAATTGTCACCTGTAATTTCAATTTGTAACTGTGTTTCCCAATTTGCTCTTCGACGGTAAAAGGTCCAAGGTGTCCGTCGCGTAAATTTCGATTTGGTTGTTCACGTCAAAAGAGGTTTTTAGTGACGACTGTCGCTTTGTCTCCTCGAACGAAGTGCGGGGCTGTCGACGGTTCTTAATGAGCTTGCATCTCATCCTTGTGCAGATGGAACACCGAACGTACCAAAGTGTGTAACTCATGTAATAATTCTAATCGCTATGTAGCGTTTGCGAAATCGGAATCGAAGGTTTCATGCTGAACAACATGTGAGGTGCCTCCTCTGACGAGAAACAAGAATTGGCTTCTAAGGGAGTGTGCTCAAATCCGAGCGCACTAGTAGCGTTGTACGCAAATCCCACCTGAGGCAACATGTATATCTAGTTCGATCCGTCGTAGCAACAAAAGCAACGTAGAAGCTGTTGAAACGTGTTATTGACGCGCTCCGTTAGTCCATCCGTCTCCGGGTGTCGGTTGGAAGACATGTTGACCCGCGTTCCAAGGCGTCTTGAAAGCGTTCGCATGAAGCCGCTTACGAATTTCTGATCGCGATTACTAGCCATCAATCGGGACAGCCCGTGTAAACGAGAGACTACTCCCTATAAAAACAAATTAGAAGTTTCTTGTGCGGTTACACTTTTTGTACACGCCAGAAAGTGGGCCATTCGAGTTAGATGGTCGACCACAATCAACACACGGTCAAACTCATTGCTCAAAAGTAGGTGTTTTAAGTAGTCTAGCCCAACTGTGCCCCACGGTATGGGTGAAATAAGTAAAGGGTAAAGACTCGCAGCCATTTTTGGTTGAGTCTTTGCTCGTCGACACATACGCAGCGCTCGCAAAGATCTTTGACATCTTGGTGAATTCATTTCCACCAGAATCTGCCGAGCGCTTAAACAAGAGTACCAACAACTCTTGACGAATTGTCGTGGAACTCGGAGATCAATTTCAGTCGGAGCTAAGAATTCCGCGGGACACAAAGTCGACCGAGTCGCCAAAATCACCCAACTATGGCTTCAATCAGACGGTCTTTCGTCCACTCACCCTCGTCCCCATGAAACGAGTCTTGGGAGTACCCCTCGCGAATGGGATCAGCGAAGTCATGGCTGAAACGCAACGCGTTAATACTCATTGAGGTTAACGGTGCGTCCTTTGTAAGCGGCTGGGACTTCCGTCGTAAATTTGCTTTTGATAGAACCCCACCATCCCAAAATAATGGAACTGCGGCTTGAGGTACGAAGTATAGTCTCCGGCTTAATGGATTAGCTTCGTTTAGGGCTCCCTTGTAGTCGGTCCGGTCGCCACATTACGTGTCCTAATTAGGCACCCGAGGGGCGCGGGACGCGGCCGGTGCCCCCTATTTCACTCATCTGCACAGCCACAAGGCACAATCCGCAGTCTCGACCCAACCGCCGCACCCACAGCGACTGCCTGAGGCCCGTAGCTCCTTCATGACTCCTATAGAGGGCTACCAGACAATATCAACCGTTTTGGAGGTGAGTTATGGCGCCATAGGTGCGTGTTTCGCGTAGGCGGACGAGATTCGGCGGTAATTGCACTTCGAGAAGTGCAACAAGGCGCGACGATGCTTGACGATGCTATGTGCTATGCGTCTCTATAGGCCAACGCCGTCCTAAC
>JAPMLY010000136.1:210000-322102 GCA_026401115.1 Tetraselmis chui
AAAAATGGTGCGTGTGCGAAAGAGTACTTTTGTATGAGAGAGAGAGAGAGAGAGAGAGAGAGAGAGAGAGAGAGAGAGAGAGAGAGAGAGAGAGAGATAGAGAGAGAGAGAGAGAGAGAGAGAGAGAGAGAGAGAGAGAGAGAGAGAGAGAGAGAGAGAGAGAGAGAGAGAGAGAGAGAGAGAGAGAGAGAGAGAGAGAGAGAGAGAGAGAGAGAGAGAGAGAGAGAGAGAGAGAGAGAGAGAGAGAGAGAGAGAGAGAGAGAGGGGGGGGGGGAGGGAGACACAAAGAACTACTTGGTACTTTGCAAATGTATGTGGGATATCTTTTAAAGTGGGGTACCTTGGTAACGACACTATTTAATGGATGTCATTTAGCTTCTTGGTCATGGACAACATGTGGGGGCGCCTTGATGCTTCCATTGAGCGCAATACTATCGAGCGCAACGACATCAATAGAGCTTGTCCAATGTCCACGTGATGGCGCAGACGCCCCGGCGCCAAATATGGAGATGGTGTTAGTGCCCTTTGGAGCATGCTCACTTCCGGCGCATAGCGGCACGACTCCGCCCCCCCGCCACGACGCAACTGAGGCATCCGCTCTGCCGGATACGGAGATGCAGCAGCGAGCAGGGCCCTCACAGAAGCCATGGCAGCCAGCGTTAACCAGCCCCACATGCTACTGCAACCGCATCCTGGATTGATGAGTGGTGATGACCCAGCTTGTGCCACGAGATTGGACGTGACTGAAAAGCTAGACCCGCTCCGCTTCACGGAGGGCATGGGCGGGGTGGACCTGTTTGCAACTACCAAGCTGACATGCAAGCGCATGCTCCGCCACTACCATCGTTACCTGACAGAGCACGCAGCGGACTGGTATGTTGTTCGGTTTCCTGCGCGACTTCCCAGTTATTGGGACCCAGTTGACGGGATGGGGAACATGAGGCGTGATGGGCACCTGACTGGCTAGGTGTGCGCACGCTACTGCAAGTACTGCGCCGCTAGCGTGCCTCGGTGGACCGCTTCTGAGTACCGCAAAACGCATGCCTGGTCTATGGGGTTCTAGGAGCACCCCGACATGCAAGAGGCTATCAAGGAGAGCATTGATAGAGCCAGCCCTTCCATCCCGCTAGGCGCAGCGGCAGATGTTGAAGTTAGTGTGAGGATGGCTCGTATGGGTGTCAGCGTATATTCAATTTTGGATGACTTCTATGACGAATATCTCGGAATTGCGTCTGATTCATCTATGTGGACTGAGCGCTTGCTCTCCAAGCTCAAGCGCCAGATTGGAGGCCTCAGCTGCATCAACTCAGGGTGTGTACAAATAAAACCTAAGGTGAAGGAAATACAAGAACAAGAGTCTTGGACGGCCACCTTGTGATGGTGTTGAGTGGAAGGGCATCATGAAGGAGCTCCGGCACGAAACCGGAGATCGCCGCTCAGCGGACGATGCAGGCGCGGTGCTTGATCGCCACGGCTTCATTGCTGCCTTTGAGAAGCTGTGTGCGGAGGTAGAAAGAGCCGTATGCCATATGTATTTGAAATTAATGGCATGATAATATCATATCTTTTGTCTCACTTATGTTGTCCTCTGTTTGTTGTAGATACGTGAGCGCCGTGCATTTAGCGAGGCTCATAGGATGCGAAGGGAGAAGCATCAGCACGAAGCAAGTGTTACTTCCGTTGTACGTGGGGCATTGAAGGCCCGGCGTACGCGCATTTCCGCCATGCTGGAGCAGCATACAGTTGCTGAGGTGCGCTAGATTCTTGCGCAAATGGATGCTCTCAACAACCCCAACAAGCGGGATAAGGAAAGCTTGAAGCGCTATCTAGTCAACACCACAGAACTCGATGAAGAGCGCACCGGACAAGTTGCGTCATTGGCCTTGGCACATGAGAGCGCAGAGGACTTGTGGCGCTTCCATGGTAACACGCGACGGGGAACCGTGCCACTGGCTTGGAGTGGCCACAGTAACCTCAACAGGAAACTTGGCCAATGGAGAAGCGCATCAAACGGGTCACAGCGTCCGTGCGCAGCAAATTGAGAAAGCCCTACCTCTCCAAGCTCGCAGTCAAGTAGTGCCCAAATGAAGTTGCTTTGCAAGTGCCTAGTAGTAATGTGGCGACGCTCGGGATTGCTTTACTTGAGCGGATTGGTGAATCCCAACCAAGCCAGCGGCAATGGCACGTATTTTATCAACATTGCTGAGAGTGACATTTACACGGGAGTTGTGGGACAAGACATGTAAATTGTTGCCGGATCCAATAGAGTAGGCATCTGTCAGAAGCCTTCCATCACTTATATCATTACATGTAGCCGAATATATCAATGGAGTAGAATGGTGACAATTATAGATGTATGTGCCGTATTATCTAACATTCATGCCCGCCCTTCACTTGTCCTATCACTTTACGTGCAAGCCAATCCAACATTCACAAATGCAGATACAACAATAGTTAAAACACAATTCCATGCATGCAACAGAAGAAGCATGCTTGTGTTTTACATGCGGTATAGGTGCAGCCCAACTCAATAGCATTAGAGCTAGCATGCGGCATATGTCATCTATCCAGCGCTGCGCACAGTACAGCAGTAACCGTACACTACGCCGAATATCAGTCGCTCGCGCGACGGCTAAAAAAATCTTAAGCGCTGCGCGCAAACTCACCGGATTTGAACAACATTCACCGAGAGCTTTCGAACAAGGTGCGATGTGTCCGGTAAAACTGGCAGATGAAGAATCAGTTTTTCTAGTGTTCCGGCCACGTTGCGAAATCTGGGGGTCTGGGCTTGACCGGACCGACTACCTTGTGGCACGCAAGTGTCATAATGCCCACAAACAACTTCAAGTCCCGCATGTAACGAGCTTGCCGCTTGTTTAACATGCTCTTCGGTTGCCGGCGCCCGCCGGCGGCGCAGCGGCGGCGGCCCCGGAGGGGGTGCGCTCGCAGGCCCGTCGGCACCTACCTCTACCTCCACGCGGTGGGCGCTGGTAACCCCATAGCCGTGCCATGCCTGGCACGGTAGGGGGCTGAACGAGGTACCGACAGCTGCGATCCGCGGGATCAGCAGCTGTCGGGAAGCCATGTACGGAGGGTTTTGGAAAAACATAATATCCGTACACCGGTACATGGATCTCCCACTCGGCCAGTCCGATATGTCTTTTCCGCGACTAAATACTCGCAGATACTCTCCCGACGATGGGGCGGGGGCGGCGTTTGCGAAATATTTTTTGGCGAAGAGGGGTACGGACGGTTTAGCGGAGGGACGAGGGTGTTGGAGCTGGCGGCAGACAGCTGGGAAGCAGCGCTAGGGACGGCGCTCGCTAGCAGTCGCCAGCCCTGCGAGAGCTTTAGGTCTCCCCTGGGGGCGAGGCCTGTTGCTACGCATGACGGAGGTTGGTCGCAGCCGGAGGAGCGGCACGGTCTTGAGGCGGCGGTCCCTAGGATCACCCGCCGCCGGAAAAGCCCGGTACGGGGGGTTTTTGGATAAATTCCCGTACCCACCATCTTTTGAGGACCGGCGACTCGATCCATGTGTTCTTCCAACCCCTTCCCTAGTCGGTACCCGGTTATCGACGGGCTGCCTCAGGCAGTGTGCCTAGGGTTATTTTAATGGCACACTGCTCGTAAAGGCGGCCCCCTAACAACGTAAACCACGGGGGGAGGGCACGGACGGCCACAGCGCGATCAAATAGGTGTTGGAAACAGACGGGAAAAGGACATGGGACAAGAGAAAATCTGGCTCGGGGGCAGGAGAGCCAGCCGGACACCGTTTGCAGCCTAGTTCTTTCCTCTTCTCAACCCCCGAAGGAGGAGAGAAGACTAGGCTAGGTGGCGAGCTGCGTCGGGAGGAGCGGCTAATACCTCGGGCGGGGTTGAGCACGGATCGAGGCGGGACCGACGACGACATATGCGAGGGGGGTTTTTCACCTGCCTTTCCCCCCAAGCTCCGGCACGACCGGAGTCGCACATGAGCCGAGGTCACGCAGGTTCGCCTCGACCAGCTCAAGCTGGACAGCCTTGCTGATCAGCGACCCCGCAGCGGCTGGAGCAGGCCGCGTATCGTGGAGACTAGCGACACTTTTTGTTTCATATTGTATCCAAAAAAAAAGTATAGATCAGAAAATGATAAATACCTGGATACGGGTATGTTTTAGACGGTATAGTTACTGCCATTGGAGAGGTTGGGATTAGTGGTTCAACGGTCTACCTCACGCTTCTAAGTCCAGCTACGCATAGCATAAGGGGGGGCCCAGAGACTCCAGCCGGTTTTATTGGTATTGGAGTAAAAAAATTCAAATTTCAATGTTCGGTTGCCTAGCAAATATCGCTGTGTGTCGTGGTATGTTACGACAAGGAACTTAGAGCAACCTTCAAGGTAGCACCTCTAATGCTTCACCGCTTCGTAAACGGCCAAAGCCTCCAAATCGTACGCATAGTAGGTGTTGCCACGCTCAGCTGAATTCAGCTTACACGCCGAGTAAGATACAAGTTGAAGTCCTCCTCCTTGGTTTTGCAATAGTATTGTTGCAGTCCCCACTGTCGAAGCATACGTAGCTACACGGCGTTCTTAAGCTATACGTGCGCGCTAATTTTGGCCGGAATACTAGTACTAGCGGCGTTTTCGGCGCGGCACCAAATCGCCGTACGGCCTCGCTAACCCGCGGCCACCGCAGCCGCGATTGTGTAGCGCTGTCTTGGGCATTGTCTTCTACAACCAAGACCCCTCTAACTCAGTTATAAACGCACTTGTTGCCGGTGGTGGGCGGTCAATTGGTGTTGTGTCGGCTGCACGGTGGTCGCTCTTCCTGCACGGATGCGGTAAGCATGCTACCATCTCACCACCATTTCGCTAACCACCCATGACCATAAATGATAGAGCACTCACATGCCCTTCCGACTGACTGACACGCCACAATAGTAGGAACGAATGTATCTCAGGTCACTATCAAAGCAGATTTTTGTCTATCCTATATCTATCTATAAGGTTCTTTCTTTGCGCTCAGTTTGGCAGGCGCAGTTAATAAAAAATCGCCGAGGCGGGCGAGGGTTGCGTTATTTTTGGCTCCGCGCAAAAAATGCGTACACTTAGACTAGTCGTCACCACTTACCTCCGCCGTTTTCTTTCGTCAAGGTGGCAGGTCAACCGCCTTAGATGGAGTGGAGACCGTTGGCAAGGGCATTTTGACATCGGTTGTGACTAAAACGCTTCAAAACGGCCGTCGTGATGGTCGGCTTAGCCCGACGAGGACCAAAAGCTCCCGGGGGGCTACCCAATTACTACGTCTTTTAGCTAGGTTCGCATGGACCATTCCGACCCACTAAGCTGAGTCCAAAGGACATTTCAGGCAAGAAACCATAATTAAAACGCGTCGATAACTCCCAAGAGGCTTTGGAGTGGCGGAGATGTCGGACGCGCTGCGGTTCGTCCATGTAGAGCTGCGGTTGTACAATACCAACCCCACCACCTAGCACTACACCACCATGACAGCACCAAAGCATGTTAGTTTAGCTATGTAATCATCATTTCTTCTAACCTTTTGCGCTTCTTTGCATACTCCGCCAGTTTCAACTTGATTGCATCGGTCTTCTGTTTGGGCAATGGGCTGATCACTGTGTGTGTGTGTGTGTGTGTGTGTGTGTGTGTGTGTGTGTGTGTGTGTGTGTGTGTGTGTGTGTGTGTGTGTGTGTGTGTGTGTGTGTGTGTGTGTGTGTGTGTGTGTGTGTGTGTGTGTGTGTGGTGATTCACCATAATGGTGCTGAGTTGGAGAACATGCCCACTCCAGCTGAGGGCGAGCTTTTCGTGCTGTGCTCTTGATGGTTATTGCCATACCATACCCTTGTAATTTTAACAGCCACAGCACCATCAACACTAGATGCGTCAACCCCAACAACAGAGGCAGCACAAATGACCCATCTGTGGTGCCAAGTCAACAAGACCGAAATGTGCATCCGCATGCAGCGGGAATAGTGGCATTTTCAGGAAGCGTAACATCAATAGGAACATAAGCAAAGGTAGCAGCACCAAGAACTGTAACAACAACATAGACAATAGGAACAAAAGCACGAGAGCATTGAATTTCAACATCAACATACATTAGCAGCAACAATGACATTAGCATGCAATAACAGTTGTAGTAAGAATGACATCAACGTACAAGATAGAACATCAACATATTGCAACATCAATCGCAACAACAATAGCAATAGCAAAACTAGTTTCATAACGTCCAGTAGCAATAGAAAAAACAATCATATGTGGAAATAATAGCAATTGTGAAAACATCAGCATGCGAGTAGCATACGAAACATCAGCAAACTGTAGAACGAACAACACACGTCAACAACAGTATCAACAACATAACCAACAAGCACATATGCAAGTAAGAAAATGACTATCACTAGATGCATTAGCCACAACACCGTCATGCAAAATATGCAATAACAACAACAACGACAGAAGCAACAAGAGCAGCAACACCAACATGCTACACCAATTGGTCGTGGCTAAGAATATTATCAGTAAACAAGATGTCACGATGCAAGCATGCGCGTATAGCAAATAAAGTAAATAATGACACAGAAATTTGTTACACTTAAAGTCAGTTGGTGATCCTATCTGCCACAGGTAGACTGCGTGGGTATGCACCCCCCTCCCGAATTTTGCGGCATGCGCATTGCCCGACTCGAATACCGCCTTCAGCACGCAGTGCTAAGCTTGCTGGCTTTCCCCTCTTTGCTGCATAGCCGCTGATTCTCCTACTATAGCTGTCGCTGGTCTATTAGTTCGTTTGTATGTTTTATTCTCCTCGGTGAGGCCTTCCACCTCGACCAGCGGAAATGAAAGCCCCGCAATCGCTCGGCGAGTACGCGCCGGTATGCACCGCGACGCTTCCTTGGGCGTGACTGCCTCAGCTTTCCCCCTGCGTGCCTCGCCTTGCGTCCGCCGCCGAAGCTGAGCTCCCAATAATAGCTGTGCGTTTCTGGCTGCCTTGAGCTATGGGCTGATACTCGTCGACCTCGTCGGGTATTGCGCTCGCAGATTGTAAAAATGTGACATCACGCAGCATGATGCGACCAACAACTACAGACATGTTTCAACCTGAAATGTCACGACAATAAGTACTCTTACGTGCTCAAGATGCCATATCCCTGCTTATTCATCAACTAAGGACTTAGGGTTCACGAGGAAGCGTACGTGAACGCGTGTCGGTGGCCCTGCCGCGACGTAGGTCGGGCGCGCGTGACGGCGTTTTCGCGTGTACAAAAAACCGCGTTTCGGCATTTTTTGAACCCCGTGTACGGTTAACATCGCGTACGAGCAAACCTCCGGAAGGATCAGACATGGCGCGGAAATGAGCCGTAACTTGAGAGTATCGAAGGCTTTCAAACATGCGGGCGTTAGCGTAACCTTTTGTGGTTGGGACTTCCGCACTAAGTCCGTCAATGGGCCCGTAATGTAGCTAAAATGATGGATGGGCTTGTCGTAGAAGTTGCAGGATTGTGCAAAACAGCGAAATTACTTATGCGTCGCAGACACTCGCCTATATGCAACGGCTTCGACTCTCTTTGTCGAAACGGAAAGCAGCATACACAACATTTACCAGCATACACAATATCGTAGCCTAAGTACTCCATCTCTTGAAGCCCGTTGAAATCTTCGTAAGACTTCGTAAGACGATGAAGAAGCTTTAAGTCCTCCTCTTTGAATCATTGTAGCTCAAGGCGCAGCTGCTCATGGTGTTCTTGTAGGGTGCGATTGTAGACACCAACGTCGTCGACGTAAACCGTCACGAGCTTGTGTAAAAAATCGCGGAAGATGTCGTTCATCATCCGCTGGAATATTGGCGGTGCATTGCACATGCCAAAGGGTATAGTGCAAATAGGCATTCCATTAGTTCATCAAGCTTCTGAAAGGCGGTTATGTGGACGTCCTCATCACACACTTGAACTTTCCAAAAGCCAAAGGCGAGGTCGAGATGCGTGTAAATATTTACGTCCTTAAGTTAATCAAGAGTGCGTCCACACGCAAAAGTGTATAGGCGTCCTTACGCGTAACCTCATTAAGGCCACGATAGTCAATGCACATGCAAAGAAGTCTGTCGGCTTTACGCACAAAAAGAATTGGCGAGCCAAACTCATTGTAACTGTGATTGGGTCGAATTTAACCAGCCTCCATTGTGTGTTTGAATTGTCGGTTAAGCTCAATGCGCTCCATTGGTGACAATATGTTGAGTCGCTAGCGTTTCATCGGGCAAGTTGTTTCAATGGGATGATCCCACTGTCCGCTTACATGCGGTGAATCCAATGTTTGTAGTCATTACGGGAAGTCATCATAGTAGAGTAACGACCGGAAATTCTCACGCTATTTTGTAGGCAATTCCTCTCCTGTGTGAAGTTTCCATGATTGCTCCGCAGTTGGCGTGATATTAATCACGTTACGTCCTATGTTTCGGCGCGTCTTGCGCACAAGTTTTTGGACTTTGCATGAAGATATTAGTAGACACTCAAGGCGTCGGTCCTATGTCTGAATCTCCAATGTTGTACCGTCCATCAGAGTGAAGATACATGTAGTGCCGGAATGTACCGAAGCTTGCTCGTCATCCACCCATGGTAAACCGCGCACCAGATGAGCAACACGTAAATCAAGCAGAATATAAAAAGCTTGTTTGAATTCGTGTTTAGTCCGCTCCAAAGTAATCTCGCAAACTGTAGAACACGTTACACGTTGGCGAGTCGAGTAGGGGTTTTGGTCTTAGACTTAAAGGTTGGTAAAGAAAAGCGGCGTTCGAAGTCATATGACACGAAGTCAAGCGTCGCAACGTAATTGACTAATCCGGAAATTGTATGTCCGCCATAAAAAATTTTCATGTTCAACTCGGTTCGAATCAAAGGTCGAGCTTCCGTGAGATCAGTTAAAAGGGTGGTAGCGTCCGAAGAAAATTGTCGCAGCGATAAATGTTGTAGACTCTTCTTGTTGTACACGTAGCGACGGAGGTTCCACCGAAGATGTTGTCATGGCTGAATCGTAAAAGTTACAATCAGCGTCGACTAACCATAATTGAGTTGGCCATAGAGTAGGAGCAACGACCTCTTGCTGAGTGGGGTCAATAACCGACTCAGAAGTAAACAATAGTGTCCGACCATGGAAATCTTGGTACAATTTACAGTGACGCGTGATGTTGTTGAACTTAGCCCATTTAGGTAGAACAAACATAGCCATTGTAGATGTTGGAGTTGTACGTGGACAACTTTCAAAATGGCATGCCATTTGCTATGTTGACTCCCAAGGCGAGTTGAAGAACGCACGCTCCCCATTGAGATCTATTTCAAAGACATAGTCACTTGGCGAACAGTAAGGTAAGTCACCGTGCGAGTTCAGACTGTCGTCATATGCACATCCCTCCAAAGTGAAGTCGAATCGGGCGTACATATGTTCCAAAACATAGTCGACCAATTTCCAATCAATCGAATGTGTGGTTTTAAATGTTCTATGACTATCTCTTTGCTTGCCTTGTCGACGACGACTAAGTATTGGTTTAGCAGGTGTCGTTACAATAGTCGTTGGAGGTGTCGGGGTAGGAATTTGCACTTATGTCGTTAATAATATCTCTGGACGATAAGTTGATGTAGCTAGATGTTCCAGCTCGTCCAAAGACAAACCATGCCACCATCAGTTATATTTGTTGGGAGTGTCGACTTAGGTCTTGCCTATTAACTCCGGGCATTGGAATGATGTCCTTCCTTGTGACACTTGAAGAAAAGTCCCTCCTCTTGGTGTCGTTTGTGCTCTTGGGGCGTCAAAGCTCCAGCGATGGCGTTGGAATCAATTCGGTCAATGTTTTGAGAAGTCCGCCCCCGCGGCTTCAATGGCCACGTCCTCGACCACGGCCTCGACGAGATTTCTTACCACGGTCTTGACCAGATCCCTCACTGTGTTTTTGACGCTGAGTAGGCAAGACTTGTGGGGTGTAAAGTGGTCGCTATGAGTCTGTCGACCACGTCGAGCTGAAATTGCTCGGCCCAAGTGTGGCGAGTCGGTCACGAGGTCATTAAGGAACTTTTATAATTTGACCAACGGCATGTTGTATTCTTTATGTTGAGAACGATGGGACTTGGCTTGAGTTTGAAGTATAAATTCGCCAAACCTTTCATGAAGGTAACGCAATGGAAGACATCCGAAAATTGTTGTCGGGACCTCCGCAGAAAGTCGTTAAACTGCTGGGTGTAGACGACGTAGGTCTGACCTTGTGTAAGTAGTAGCATGTTCGTAAATGCACCATCTCTGATGTTAGGCAGCAAAGAAATCTTACGTATCTTTGTAACCAAGGAGTCGACCGTCTTTGGAATAGATGCCCAAAACTTTCGGTTAAGCCACCAAATGTTCAAGGAACCCGAAAATTGAGACATAACCCACACAACACTGTTGGTCGTGTGGGATTGATGCCCAACATGAAAAAACGTTGAGGCTACATCTCCAACCTGTCTTCTAGCTTATGGGCGTATTCTCCATTTATTGGCAGGGAGCGTTAGTTACATCCTTACGTTGTGTCTCAGTTAGTACGTCGGTCATGTCAACGAAGTTGGTCGTAGGTGCCGGTGCTCACATGCGTAAATCAGTCGGGGTCTCCCCATCATATAGCTGATTGATGTAGCCCTTGATAAGTATCCACACAAGACCAGAGCCGGCACGCGTAAAGCATGTGAAGGAAAATAGCTGTCTTGGTAATGGAGTGTCCTCGTGGAGAAAAAGCTGTCAAGAAATCACAGCGCCTCGAAAAGATTCCCATTGAGTCACGTACCAAGAATGAAGTAAGTAGGTAACTCGTACTTACGTTGAGTCTCCTTGACAAGCCCAATCTTAGTCGGCGTAAGAGAAAGTCCGTCAATGTCGACAATAGTCGGAACGGTGTAGGTACCATCATAATTAAGGGTCGACTGAGCGGTATTGGCTGGTTCGACTTTAGATGGCGTACGAAGATTGCTTTCACGTAGGAAATATGAATTGATGCCGAAAAGGTGTGAACGAGCTAATGCGGGCCATCAGGTAACGGCACTCGAACGGGATTGCCACTCAACAACGTAAGATCGTCGGCAGTGAGTGTTAGGCCAATTTCCTCAACTAGCTCACATACGGCAACATCGACGGGTGCTTGGTAAGGTAAAATCGAACCGGCAGGAAACCAAAATTTAACAATACGGGGCTCACGATGTATCACGAGTTTGATGTCAGAGGCTTTCGAGCCTCGAATTGGCAGTACGACGACAACGTAATTACCATGTCCAAGAGAAGCCATATCAAATTAAACAAGCGGCTTCAAGCAACCAAAGCGACAACGAAGCGTGTTGAGATCAAGCTCTCCGAAACTAGTCTGGCAGTTTGTCCGTCTAGAGCTAAATGCTTACATAAGTATGTTATATTATGATGTCGCTTCAGCAAGTGGAAGTGCGGATGGAAAGAGATGGAAGATGTCGAACTGTTAAGTGTTACTAATAATAAGATTTAAACAAAAAAGATTAAATGGTCATGTCGCCTCCCTCCACTGCACTAGGCTGAAATAGCTTCCACCTTGTTGTAAGTAATACCGCATACGTATTAGTTGCAGATAGCTACTGTAAGCTATTCTAGATATGATTAGTACATGTCTAGATCGGACATACCGATAAACTGTTTGACTCGGTACAGAGCTGTCGCTAGGCTACAGCTCTCTCACTTCTGTTGTCCCGACACCACGCCTGTAGGCTGGTTGTCGCCTTAACTGTTCCGTTTGCGGGACTGTGACTGTAACTACGTTTGCGTACGTTATCTTCCACACTAACTGTGTTTGCATGATTAATAGGTTATGGGCCCCCGCCTCACGTCACTCACGCGCGACAACCTGGTTCGGCGAGCTGCGATCGACAGCTCTCCCGCAGAAGGCAAGTTTCCTTAGACTTCTAGTACTTTCAACCTGTAGTCGGCGGTATCGCCAGTATAAACTGCGATTTTAAAACCCGCCACCACCCCTCTTAAGTCAGCCACCCGACGGAGATAGCCAGCCACCCACACCGACGCACTCGTCGTGTGTGGACAGGGTGCACACATGTCCAAGCTGGAGAACGGGGGGGTGCACTGTCGGGTGAATACGCATCCACAGGTCGCACACCAGCCGTAGCTTACCTTTTATTTTTATTTTTTATCCCCGCCTAGCGAATCAGCCACCAGCGCAGCGCTCCACCTGTCCTGGCCTTGGCCTCGACTTGTGCCCCACACTGGGTGGAGGATACAGAAAAGGTGCTCTGAGACACCCCGGGGCTACAGGCCGAGGGGTCGGCGGGCATCAGGCCGTCTCTTTGCATACCGCTGTTAGGCACGAGTCCGGCTAGCGGTTTTTACCGCTGCCTGTTTCTATCCAGCTCTTTCTTTTTCGCCCTCTGTCGAAATGGCGCAGAAAAACCCGCCTGTTGCACCTGTTGATTCCCCTGACCTTGGCTCTCAGCAGAGCACTGTCCATACTACCCAGGGTGTTCTCGAGCTGCTCCGTGTGCAACTGACGCGCCTTGACGCGTATCTCGACTCGCGGTCGGCCTCCATTGCTGCTCTTCCTGATGCGGGTGCTATATCGCACCCCCCTGTCGCTCAGCGCCGCCACGATGCTCACCTCGCACACTTTCCGGACGGCCACCACGTGCACACCCTCCCCCTCGAACACCCCCCGGATACTCTCGCGCTGATCTTTGCGCAAGTGGCGCGCTTGACAGCTCGTTTCGACTCGCAGTCGGCCGCGGGTGCTGTTGCTGCTGCGGGTGCTAATCCGCACCCCCTTGTCGCTCAGTGCCGCCACGATGCTCACCTCGCACACTTTCCGGACGGCCACCACGTGCACACCCTCCCCCTCGAACACCCCCCGGATCCTTTCGTGCTGCTCGTTGCGCAAGTGGCGCACTTGACAGCTCGTTTCGACTCGCAGTCGGCCGAGGATGCTGTTGCTGCTGCGAGTGCTATTCCGCACCCCCCTGTCCCTCAGCGCCGCCACGATGCTCACCTCGGACACTTTCGGGACAGCCACGTAGTGCACACCCTCCCCTGCTTGTGCATCCTCAGCCTGGCTACGCCCCACAGGACGCACTGTCAGCCATGTCTGCTGCTACCGCTGAAGCTCATGTTGGCGACCCAGCCGTCGCACAGCGCCGCCCCGATGCGCACCACGAGCCCTCGCGCCCCGAACTCGTAGGTGAACACTTGCAACCACCCCCCCCAATACCCCCCCGCTGATTCTATCCTACACAGCGACCCCTCCCATCACCACATCGCGGTTGAACAACTCCCGCCACCCCCCCCCCCCCCACCCCCCCGTTGGATATGTCCCTCACCACCCCATACCTCTCATCCCGGAGGCGCCCTTTCACGGCGTCCCCCCCTCCCGTGACCACCTGAATTCGTACGCCCCGCCGTCCCCAATGGCTGGCCGCTCTCCATTTCCCGGTGGCCCACCTCTACTCTTCCATGGACATCATTCTTCCCCAGCCCAGCGTGGCGACCACACCCCCCGTGGCCGTCGTCGCCCCACCGTTGACCCCATAGTTATCGGGCGACCGACACACGCAACCCCCGACTTTGACCCAGACGTCCACCCCAGTCTCTTGGGCAGTCCCCACTACGCCCCCGTCTGCTCGCGCCCCGCTGTCTCCCCGGTCTTGCGCATCCTTGGCTCCGCCCAAGCCTCACCCACAGAGGCACATTGGCGCGCTCTGCAAAAGGTCCTCCGCTCCCTTCATGGCACCATTCACATGCGCCTGACGTTGGGGGGGGGGCCTGGACCACAGCCTCCAACTCACAGGCTTTGCCGACGCTGCCATGCTCACCAAACTCCTCCCAAGACATGCACTTGCAAGACACCGAAGTGCGATCATTGGAGGACAAGACCCAATGCAACGCTCCATCCCGTAGCTACCTGCAGGGGGAGTGTTGTAAGTAATACCGCATACGTATTAGTTGCAGATAGCTACTGTAAGCTATTCTAGATATGATTAGTACATGTCTAGATCGGACATACCGATAAACTGTTTGACTCGGTACAGAGCTGTCGCTAGGCTACATCTCTCTCACTTCTGTTGTCCCGACACCACGCATGTAGGCTGGTTGTCGCCTTAACTGTTCCGTTTGCGGGACTGTGACTGTAACTACGTTTGCGTACGTTATCTTCCACACTAACTGTGTTTGCATGGTTCAATACACCTAGCTAGCTTGCACATGTCCTTGCTTTGTCCTCCTCCTAGATGCTAGGGCTCTAGCGGCGGTTCAATCACACTAGCGATGCAATTTGTATGTCTCGAGAAATCAGATTGGCGCATCATGTGGCTTAGAGGGACTTACAATAATGAGGCTTGAGGCTTTCACGGTTGCGCACCCCGCGTGTGTAATTTGAAACAAATTTGGGACCGCGTTGCTCTAAACTTCGGACAATTACGGACTTGGTTTTTATGGTGGAAATCCGATTTGAAATTCCTAGCATCGCTCAAGTTACAAATTTGAGGCGGCTTTTCATACTTTTTTTTGGGTTTAATCAATATTTTTTAAACTACAACGTCGTGCATGATTAGCGATGCGATCGTTAGCGATATTGTGCATGGGGCTACCATTGTGCGTCGGCGGTGCGATGCGTATATATGCAGCCACGTGGCCGTCACTAGAGCCAGCGGGCCTCACAGCTCCATGTTTTTGGCGGCCAAAGCGTTTTACACCTGACCAAGAACACGCTAAGGCGTGGGGGGACTATGGGGGGTTTTTCCGCGTCCCCGTGCCACCGCCTCACGATTGCGCCCGTGGCACGTAATATTCGTTACAATTCACCAACCCCTCGACCATGCTTTCCAACGTCGCGTTTTTCGACTATGTTGTTGTGGCTTCCATCTCGAAGGACTATCTTCTAGCGAAAATTACAAAATTTCGCTGTTACTTCTAGGTGATTTATCTCAGTGCCTGCCATTTAGTCTCCACAGCCGGACACAATCAACTAAAATTTGTCGGTTGTGCACCTCGTGTAATTAACGCTATTACTTTTCATAGATTTGACTATATTGATAATCCTGCCAGGATGCCGCTGACAACACTCGCAACTATTTTTATACTGAAAATCAAGCCAAAATAAGCCAAGACAAGTGTTTTTTTTGGACATTAACATGACCCTCCATTACGGACAATTACCGCTCGCAAAGGTAAAATATGAAATTCCAAGTTGTACTGCCTTAAACTATTACTGTCAACAAATACACCGCAACCTATTGCAAGGGCGCGTTTCACCGACCTCAACAGTAGGTTGAGTGTGCATCTTGAGAAGATTGTGAAATTTGTTGCATGTCTTGATTGTTTAAAGAAGGGAAAGCACAACCCACTAAATTTAGTCGATTGTGCTTAACAAGGGATTTAAAACTATATTTTGGAGTGTAATATTATAATTTTTACACTGCGTCGCTTCAAAGTCCATATCGTTGTCCACCAACTGCTAGCAAACGTATGTCATCACATCTAGGCTATATCATAAGCCTCAAATGTGTCGTGTTGACCTCGTCGCTGCGAGACTTCTCCATCATAAATGCTGCAACACATTGCTCACTCGTTCGTGTCAACCCAACCGTATGCATTACCATGAATGATTTGCCCAATATGCGACATGCAAGTGCACATGGGAGTAATGCAGCCCATGATACATGTCCATTGAAACGAATTATGCACCCCTTGTATATAAACGCCCTTTGAGAGATGATTTTTGTTGCATTGTTTCTTACACACAACACCTAGCTAGTTGGCTACGCACATGATGAATACATGTGTTATTTATGCGTGCCACTTCTATCTTTGCGTAGTGCACACTCCGCTTCCCCTTCCGCCATAACATGCACGTGCAACGTAAAACACCAGCAAGTCACCGTGCTATTGATCGATGTTCTTACATGGCTCGCGCATTATTGGTTCCACTCATTGCAGTCGCATCCCTTACCTCCCTTCGACGCGCTACTTCAATCCCATGAACACCGACAGCAAAGCCCATCGAAAGACTTTTCCTCAGCCTCAACGTCCCAAGAGGCAATGCTTCCATTATTGTTAGTGCCTGCGGCTTCTTGAAAATTCATATGTTGTGCCTTAGTGCGAAAAATGTTGACAATGTTGGCGGCATCCGAAGTCGTTGCCGGTGCTGCGAGAGTTTCTACTGTCATTGAAAAACAACGCAGCAGTTCGACGTGGTGAGGCTCCCAACAACCTGCAAAAATGAGACGACGCGTCAGCGAACGTTTAATGAGGTGAAAGACGTGCTTTTAGAAAAAATATTTGAAGTTATGACGGGTAGTGCTGGCCTAACTTGGTCGGCATGGTGACATACACGCTGCGCGTGCCACTTGAGAGCTGCCGTACTCATTATGTGTGTCTCGGCAACACCCACGGCCGGGACACCATTCACCACGCTGCTCCACTAGATCACGATGGTTCCTATCACGTATTTGAAGCGTGCCAAGGTCATTCAAAACTACATAAGGAGCGATAGAGTCGCTTCTCTCCGCGGCATGTCTTGCAAATCCCGACGCCGATAATTTTAGAGCGAGTTTCGACGGGCACGTCCTGCATAAATATTGGACGCTCCGACTTGCTTGCACCGAAATTGTCGTTGATGACCTGAAATCTAAGGTATTAACACCATGGAGAGTGTTCGTGCCCATTTGGGGGACAAGAGGCAGCTTCACGGCGCAGGTTCTCTAGTGAGAGTCTACATGTGTAGCGTTCGGTCAGAAAAAGGAACACCCGGTAATCACCAACCGAATCCGGGCGCACCACATCACCACGTGTGGTGTACGCCAGCACTTGGCGAAATACTGCCGTCGATAATACCTAGGGCCCCCCTCTATATCGACGTATGTGTCTCGGACAAAAACATCGCAGCCCGAGGAAAGGGTTGGGCTAGACACTAAGCGTCCTTGAAAGCGGTGCGGCAGAAACGGCTTGTACAATCGGGTCGCGATGTTGCACGGATCACCCATGTTCAACAAGCTGCCCGTGTCTCACCATTCAATAATTTCAAGAGCGGCAAATTTCCCTGAACTACATTTTTTGTAAGGAATCTTACCCTGGTTGGTGGTAGTCAAACTTTGGTAAATGCTGGGAGAAAAAGGCCTCTTCACCCGCGCCATGGGCCGCAAGCGTCCCCGTGCTTCCTCGAGCGGCGCGTGAGGCGCCGTTTGTCGCCTCCAAGTGTTGCATTCTCGGCGTGGCTTAAGAGTTTCCTTGGTATAATCTGCTAGGTTTATGCACAATGTAGTGCTTTCCTTTTGCTATGCTTTGGATTCCGTGATCCTCTTGTCACTCTTGCCCTCTTGTTTCCCCTCCCACTTTCCCTGTCCGTGCTCATCTGGTTCTTCTTGTAAGCAAAGATGTATGAAAAAGGCCAAAAAGACCATAAATGTGCGATGTATGGCGACATTTTTTTGGCACCTTCATCAGGTCACCTCGACATGTATGCTGGGTGCCGCTGCGGGTTTTCCTGCCAGTCCCACATCCAAGGAGCGTTTAAAAAAAAGAAAAAAAAGAAATAACGATTGATATGCCGGTGCTCGGGTTACGGCACATGCTGTAGTCATGCTACATCGCCCCTTTTCATCATATGTTGCACAATGTACAGCTCTTTCGTCCGCACAGCTGTCGCGTCAGATGTCCTCTCAGCTCGGAACCGGGCGTCCACCACTGTGTAGCTAGGAGTAAAATCGTAACAGTCTACATATTGGGAAGGGCCTCCGCAACCGTGTCGGTTTGAGCAATCGAAAGCGGCACTTGATACGTCCCACGGTCGTCGCCGTGATCTATCGCCGTGCCGCGCAGCCCGAGCCACATGCCGCAAACGACGGGTGACATTAATTGTACAAAATGTCATCGTTACCTGTACTGTCCGGCGTGTCTGGTAACCGACAGTTTACCAAAACTATACGAGACAGAACACAAAGTACTGCAATGAACATTTTACCAGCTCTACAGCTGGCTGTTACCGTCACGAACGCCGCATATCAATAGGGCTGCCTCAAAAGTACGGCGGAAACCCTGAGACAGGCCCCTTGACCACAGTATATTACTCTGTATTGAAACGTATTTTGTACGCGCAAACGTACCCTGGCAGCGGAATAACCTATGACAGGGTGGCAGCGGTCCCTGTAAACGTACAGTAAAACGTCTGATATGCCCTTTGACACCGAGAGCGCGCCGCGGGGCCGGGCCCGGTCCTGTACATGAAGAGAGGCGGCGACCCGTTGTCGTGCTGCAGATGACGGAGTAACCGAACAAAGACCAACCACAGCAGCAGCAAGTCAGCAAAAGCCCGAAACGAAAAACACGCAGAGGCGAGCCACCGCGCAGGTGGTTTCCTCTGTGACCGTCTGTAGTTTCGCTCGTACCCTCGCGAGGACTTAAAGAGCTAACTGCTCATTGTAAGCTGTCGCGAACGGCAGGCTCTGCAGTCTTCCGCTGTAGCACCCCGCAACAGTACACTGCGGCATATATCAGTCACGCCCGCGGCCGCTTCAGCGCTGGGCGTCAATCCGAGGCTTGTCAACATGTCACGCACCCATGCAAACCCACTGGTGCTGACTCTCATGCTCTTAACGGCACGGTATGCGGTATGTGCGCGTGAGCTAGAGATGGGGCGTCACGACGAAGGTTGGGCGTCACTGGGGCGCAGCCTGCTGCAAGCTTCTGGTCTGCCGCCTACCGAGACAATACAGCAAAACTCTTGCGAGGCAGAAATTGCCGAGGCGCTGCAGAAGCGCGAGGCTGAAGAGTTACTTGATGAAGACCGTATCGTGGGGGGTGTGCCTGCCGTCCCGTTTCGATACCCGTTTATCGTCAACCTCGTCCGCTTCAACGGCGCGTTTTGTGCCGGGAGCCTCATCGCCCCGAACGTCGTCGTTACCGCTGCTCACTGTGACAAGTCTCGCACCAGTGTCTGGATCGGCCGTCACGACCTGAATGATAACGACGAAGACTTTGAGGAATTTGACGTGGTGGAACGAGCGTACCCCGACACAGAGTGGGACCCGGACACCAACGACAACGACATTATGTTGCTTCGCCTGGACGGCAACTCCAAATACGACCCCGTGGCAATTGACGGCGGCGAGCGAGTGCCTTTCGTCAACAGCGTAGAAGACGACCGCGTCGAAGTTACTGTGATGGGCTGGGTGAGTTCCTGCTGCTTTCATACATTTTGCCCCTTCCAAAATTCTTGGACAGCGCCTAAAACGTGAAGCTGCACGTCATAGATTCGTCACACGTCGCTCCTCCCTTTAAACTAAGAGTTTTTTGAGTTGCAGAACTTGGACCAAAAAATTGTCATTGACACTTAATAGCTGAAGGGACACGTCGATAACTAACTTGGCGTTTTTACTGTATAGGGTGCGACAAGGTGGCAGGGCAGGAACTCAGCAACGCTGCGCGAAGTGACAATACCGGGATTTCCTTTAGATCAGTGCAACGGTCGCGACATGTATGACGGCGAGGTGACGGAAAACATGGTGTGCGCAGCCGCAACCGGAAAGGACTCGTGCCAGGGCGACAGCGGCGGGCCGCTCATTATCTCCGAGGAAGAGCAGAGGGAGTGGCCCGAGCTCGACACCTGCGAGGACGTGCTGGTTGGGCTGGTGTCGTGGGGGATCCGCTGTGCGTCGCTTACCTCGGAGGACGAGGGCTACCCGGGCGTGTATGTCCGTCTTGCGAACTACAAGGACTTCATCGACGATACACTGGATGACTGGGGCGCCTCTCCAGCAAAATACGCACGTAAGGGGTCGTGCAGAGTGTCACCTACCGCGGCACCCACCAGGGCTCCCACCAGAGCACCCACACCCGCCCCGACGCCATCGCCAACCCTCCCTCCCGTTGTCCCGTCGTCACCCACTCCCGTGCCGCCAGTACCGGCGCCAACACCTTCCTTTTGGGCGCCATTCGTCACCAACCCTCCAAGCTCCAGTGAAGAGCAGCCCCCTTCGCCGCCTCCTGTCGACTCCTCGTCCGAGAAGGAGCCATCTTCCGAAGAAGACGAATCCCAAAAGGAAGAGTCAGAGGCGGAGGAGGAGAAACAGGAGGATAGCAGTGGCAGTGAAGAAGAGAAGGAGGAAGAAGAGAAGGACAGCAGTGACACCGGCGACGATAAGGAGTCTGAGGCTGAGGAGGGCAGTGAAGATGTGTCGGTTCAAGTTGGTCGGCTGCTCACCTGCTCTGAGCTGCCGGACCACTTCCGAGTCATGAAGGCGCAGCCGATTTGCGCCAGTAGCCGCGACAAGGACGGCGTCTGCATGAAGGGGTTCTACGATCACGGCGACGCCGCCGCCAAGTGCGCCGAGCAAGGCGCTCGTCTGTGCACAATGACCGAGCTAATCCAAGAGCAAGCGAGAAATACGGGTTGCGATCTGAACAATGTGCAGATATGGTCTAGCACGGGCTGCGGCCAGGGCCGGCACTTCATCGCCACCGGCGGTAGCGGTACCCAGATTCAATGCAGGTCGGACTTATGGTGGGCGTTCGGCGCCCGCTGTTGTGGGGGCACGGTGTGAAGTAGAAGAGTGTGCCAGAAGAACGACTTAACGAGATTGTTCCTACCTTTACCGCCCGTCGATAGCGAGTGGCACGACGTTGTCCGTCATGTCATGGTTTGTGAAGGGCGTCAAAAGACGGCGACTCCCTTCCCATCCAAAGAGTGTTACACAACTAATTGTGTTGCCGCCCCCGAAAAGCATCACACTTTTCACCCACAAGCAACCTACAATACGTCGCAATTCACCGATGGATTGTCTGCCATAATTTGAAGCATTGATAGCACTCTGTACGGCCCTCTTTCAAGTTTAATCACGATGTAAATTTGAAGGATATGCGCATGCCGCTCATTTGCTTGGCAGATGGAGCAAGCAAGCAGTGCCAATACTGTTATGAAACGCTCACACCTAACTTAAGGCAAATGCCAGGCCAGGACAGTAGGTGGCGATATACACATGTGCAACGAGAGCGTGTTGTTTTGGCAGTTCGTTTCAAATACATTAGGTGTTTCAATTGGGTATGTGTTGATCGGTGATCGACCAGTGGGTGTGCAGGCGAGTCTTTGACACTCTGAAATTGTTGCATCATGATGACATAGGTGATAACAGTATGCGCATGATGCTACAGTTCGATACTCCCGAATTCATTTCGACCGGGTCAATTGCTCGCACGGCGTAGTCCATGTGTTTTTTCCATCAAACGATTGTCATACGTCTTTTGATACGACCCCGTTTTTATCTAGAAATTCTTTCGCATCAAAACGTGTCAACGCCCCGGAAAGCGGGATATTTTCGTCTCACGAGCGAGCCACAACACATTAAATTCACCGGATCACTTATTTGACATGATGTCAACCGCTATTCTCATCGCAATAATTTGGATCAATTCTGTTATTAAATGGCAGGTCATCCTTACTATTTTTCTATTATCATGTTTACAAGAAAAGGCAGTGGAAACCACCAAGCGAAAAGAAGCAAGGAAAAATTCCACATTCCTACTAAGCCCGAGGAAAAGGAAGGTATGCCACCGCATGAGCACTGCCCTCTTGCAAAGCGTCCTTAATAATATTCTCATCGCTCAGATTTGGATTAATTCAATTCTTTTGCAGGCCATCATTAATACTTGAAATTCGTCGTTTATTTTTTACATGAAAAAAAGATGTGTAAACCACCAGGAAAGAAGGGAAATATCCAAAAAACCTAAGATTGAGGAACACGAAGGCATGCCACAGCATCAGCACTGCCCTCTTGCTAAGCATCGCAAAAAGAACCCAAAGTATCATGAAAAGCAACATAGAGACGTTGCATGACTTCTCGCCGCACATCCCCCAAAAACCGTCGAAAGGGAACATATTGAAGTAGATTGACGAACGAAATGTCGCATGATGAGATAATTCTCAGAACGCCATGAACGAGAGTCCGCCGTGCATATGCCATGGAAACGACAAGGTGCTACCAACATTGCCAAGTAATCACCCGACTCGGCCGCCATAGGCGCCAACCGCTCCCCATCCTCCATGGCGAAGGGATAGTAATAATAGACAGACTGAACGAAAGGTGTGCCAAGTAAGGCGGAGGTTTGCATCGAGTTTGCTATGTTGAGCTCCCAATGCAAGACTGCCCGGGAGTGGGAGGCGAGCGCTTGTATGAGGGATATTAGTGCTCGTGCGAGCGTTTGTGACCTTCAAATCAACAACAAGATGACGGTGTGGGGCCCTAAAGTCTAACCACACCACATCCTCATGTCGATCTCGAGAAGCTCCCGACCGAATACGGCGGACCTTCAGCCGCAAGTCCCGGCCCTTAGTAGCCCCCCGCTTCAAGCATAAACTCTTCAAGCACGTTGACAACCCGATCGTGGAGTTGAATCACACACCAAGAGCACGGACACCGGAGGAGGTGGTCCATACGGACAGCAATTGTCGAGCGCGCACACGACATAGAGGTACCCGATACCGTCGACGAAGATCCAGACCCGCCAGACTGTGGGAGAGCCTCATTGCACCGTCGGCACTTCTGAACATGAGAGAGTATGGGCCAACACACGGTACGCTCCCATCGTATAGCAATCGGACTTGAAACTTGACTAACGTTTGATATTGGAAATTGCATGCAATAGTATTATACGAAAAGAAATGGAGATCCACGAAAGATAGGAGCGGAGGAGCCATAGACAATATTAGACACACGACATGAACAAGAAAGTACCCGTAAGCTATTACATGATAGATGTCAATGAATCGGGGACTGATGCGTCGATGGATAAACATCGGTCTCATAGCACATAGATTTTGAATTCAAAATCCAATCACGAGCCGGATTACTGGAGGTTTGGCATGAATATAGTAAGTAGATTCGAGGCGTCATCTTCGGCATGTACCAATACATGCAGTATTTATTCCAAGGCTTGGTATGCTGGAAACCATGTGTCACAATACGGCACGGGAATTCCTATGGATGCCGTTCTAGGGTTACACATCATTATTTATCAATTTCGCACGCGTGCATTTCCCACAGCCCGTCGTCTTGCCCGCATTCATGCCATGCTTGAACGTTTTCGGTCTCCATCATTGTCGTGCATGCGGTGGGGATGTGCCGGAATATATGGATCATGTGCATGCGGTGGGGATGCCCATGTTTTGAGTGCCACCGTCGTAATTTTGGGATAGTAGTCCCAAAGTTTTATGGATTTCGTACGCCGGTTCGCTACCTCCCCTAAAGATACAACAACATGGCTTTTAAGCGGTGTACCCCCTTCCCTTCATGGCGTTATTCATTTTATAGGGAATGAGAGGTTTTTCCAGTCATGGCGCCAAGCTCTCCCTCACATTGCTTTCTTTGCAGTTCATGTATTGCTCTTTCGAAATATTTTGCTCCTTGAAATGGGCCATGCTCCTTTTCGCATTACTCGAATGGGTCGACGCCCGGACGGGTAGGGCAAAGCTTTTTTGGCTAGTGCCGGAATGCATTCATTTTTGTTTGCATGTGATTGGAAGGATCTTAGTTAGTGGAACTCCAACACTGGCCTTGATGTGGGGGCTAGCGTAGTACGGTACGGTTCTCGTGCAATGGACGTTTTACACTCGATCGTCGCCTAGCCGGGAACATAATCAATGATGCGTTAATATATTGTTTCGAACTATTACTTTTGCTTACTTGCAAAACGCCGCACGTAGAGATGCCGGTGCGGGCTTAACCGCAAGTTCCATATCCCGGGGCGCCAAAAAAGGCAAGTAGAAAGAGTGCATTATTTCAACATTATTGCATGAAACCTATAGAGCAATGTTTCTTAAGAATATCAAATCAGATGAATTAATGCGGGGATGTGGTTTGGTTAGACTTCATGGCTCCGCACCGTCATCTTGTTGTTGATGTGACGGATACAAGTGCTCGCACGAACACCAATGTTCCTCGTATAGGTGCTCGTCTCCCACTCCTTGGCAGCCTTGCATTGGGAGCTCAACATGGCAAACTTGATGCGGACCTCCGCACTTCTGCTTTGCTTGGCAAGCCTTCGGTTCCATCGATCCATGAGTACTACCCCTTCGCCATGGAGGACGATGGGGGCCGGTTGGCGCCGATGGCGGCTGAGTTGGTGGCTTTTTTATTATAGTTGGCGGCTGAGTTGGACGCCTAGCTATTTTGGTGGCTGTTCATCGCTTCCATGGCATGGGTGTTGCTGACTCTCGCTCCTTGCGCTCTAACAGTTATGTCATCCGTATGAAACATTTCGTTCGTCGATCTACTTTTGTTCTTTTTCGGCGTTTTTTGGGGGATGTGCGACGGGAATTCATGCAACGTCTTTCTGCTGCTCTTCATGTCACTATGGGTGCCTATCTCCGCGACGCTTTTCAGGAGGGCAGTGCTGACGCTGTCGCATGCCTTCCTGTTCCTCGGGCTTAGGTTTTTTCCTCTTTTCTTGTTTTTGCTTGGTGGCCTCCACTGCTTTTTCTTGTAAGAAAGCTCTTGAAATAATAATGATTTGCGATAGTAATCCTTACCTGTACCTGTACTTGCCCACTCTTGCAACTTTCTCACAGCAACAGCCGATCAGCGCAGCTCTTGATCACCGTCCACTACTCCCACCGACCGACCGACCAGCTCAAGCCAACCAATACTCCGAGACTCCTCAGACCACCTTCCGTCATAGCACTCAAACCCGCAGCGGCCTTTCTCACGAATTACTTCCAGCGTAAGTCCAACCAAAGCTCCGCACCTCTCCTCTCAGTAACCCGCACGGGAAGGCGGCACTACGGCAGTTCGCGTTCGCGCAGTGCGTCAGGGCGTTTGGCCGCAGATCGGGAGGTCGCTCGAGGTGACTGACTCGTCGTTGTTGTAGGGTTCTGCTAGGCTTCTCCTCCTCCCACCCGCTCACCTCCCTATCCTTCTCGCGAACGTATCGTTTTCTAGATGCTCCGCAAACTACCAATTTAGACCTCTTTACCCAAACCGCCAGAGCTCCCTTCTCCCCCGACCAGGACGACGACCTACGCCATAAACAAAATACATATGGTGTCTTTTACATTAAATGTATCATAGGACGAAGCTAGGCAGCCTCCAATACCCTGCACCTCAATCTAGATGCCTGATGCCAGGAGCTCTACCCGGTCTAGCGGTCCCTACCTGGAACGCGTTTCGCAGTGTAGCCTGGTTTCGTGGCTATGGGGTGACTTACAGCTGAGTAATATTATGCTTTCATTGTATGGCGGGTGTTGCAGGCTGAGGAAGGAAGGAGAGCAAGGAAAGTGGGGTAGGGGGGCGGGAGAGGGAGTCTGTGCGTGGGGGTAGGGAAGACAGGATGCCGTCCAGTGATGTGTTGTCCCTCTTTGGGCTGAGCCATAACCCGTTCACGGACCGAACGGCAGAGAAGACGGACTTGAATGATGTGTCACTCTACATCCACAGCGACCTGGCGGGCTTTAAGCCCAGCGACACCACCTATGTGTTCTTTGGAAAGCGTGGGAGTGGCAAGACCACAATTAGGCTTCAGATGCAGGCGAAGTATGATGCATACAATGCGGAGGCGGCCGCGAGCGGACGCAGCCGTGGGCATTACATGGTGGACCTCTCTCGCCCTGGCCACCTCACCGCCTGCCTGCGCACTTATCAGGAGCGCATCGGGCGTAGCATGGAGAGCTGGGACGCGGACTTCAGCGAGCGCTGGACCACCGCTGATCTAGTGGACTGCATCCTCTCCTACGCCGCCACCGATCTGCTACTTAAGCTGAAGCATCAGAGCAGCGCGCAGGGGAGGGAGATGTTAGAGACGCTGCGCCTGAGCGAAAAGGCCACCAAGCAGTTCCTTATCCTCGCACACCTTTACGCCAAGACCGACACCGCGACGCTCGCATGGCTGCGCAAGGCGCTCATGCCGCCCACTTACACACCGCTCCAGATTGCCGCTGGGGCGGGCGTGGCCACTACACTGGCAGCAGGTGGGGCCATCACGTGTTGAATGCTAGCGCCTCTCTCCCCACCACCACTACACACACACACACACACACACACACACACACACACACACACACACATAAATAAAGCGTATATCAACTGAGTGACAGGCCCACCGAGGAGATATGCAGTGTATGTGCGTATGTACCTGAGCTCGGGTTTTGTATTTTTTTATTTATTATTATTTTTTTTTGGGGGGGGGGGGGGGGGGGGGGAGTGTCAGGTGCAATGGCCAGTCGATGAATCGATAGTTATCAGAAGGATGTAAATGGGGAGGTGGCTGCATTATGCACGGGCTCGGTTAGGGACTTTATTAGAAGTGTATTACGTCATTGGGGAAGAGATAGGGACCGGAGGGAGCTGGTCCAGCTTTTGGTTTCGATTGCATGTGATTTGCAGGTTAAAGAGTGAGAATAATAGTAACTGGGGATATACTGCCTCACTGCTTCATTTAGCTGCAGTGAGAAGTGGTTGGCGAAGATGAAGCGGGGGGGCAGGCGCTTTACTTGTTTGGGTGTGTAAAGGGCCATTTGTGCTGAGGGTTTGGGGATGGTAGAGTGGAAAAGGGCCGATTGCTGAACTGGATATGTCAGTAAGCTGCTAAAGCACTCCGGGGATATTGTCTTTGGTAGACTAGGTGAAGAGGGTACGCATGGGATCTAAACTTCCCCGTACAGCTAGCCGGACGCTCTTCACTGTCTCTAGCCATCGGATGAAGTTGGGGGAGGGAGAGTTGGGAGGGCGGGAGGGTTAACCCTCACTTGCACAGACATGCAGCAAATAGTGGGTGTGATGTTGGGGTTGAGAATCTGTTCTTTATGCATTGGGTTGCAACGCCTCCACAGGTCTAATCGCAGCTGCCAGTGACCCCAAGACTTCCGCCAACCTATCTGCTGCGGCTGGGCGGGCGTGGGGGGAGGTGAGGCCCAGTTCCTAGCTTAATGAACATAAACATTTATGATGATATAAAATAAACAATCCCCCCCCCCCCACACACACTCTATCTCTCTCTCTCTCTCTCTCTCTCTCTCTCTCTCTCTCTCTCTCTCTCTCTCTCTCTCTCTCTCTCTCTCTCTCTCTCACGCACACAACTCATAGACATACATACTCACGTACGAAAATGGGAACGCACACACACACACACACACACACACACACGCACACACACACACACACACACACACACGCACGCACAGACACAAACACTATCATAGTACATGCATTCGCAATTAGACTCACGCGAAAAAAAAGATATAAACACTCACAGACACGAACACACGCACGCAGACATATAGACGCACGCGCGAGCACACACACACACACACACACACACACACGCCTCATCTCGCTCTCATTGCGAGCTGTTTCTACCTTGTACGGGGATGTAGAAGTGCACAGTGGTTCGGTCGTTAGGGAATGGCGTTCGCTCCGTAAGTTGTGGTTGGCTATTTTTAAAATGAGTTTGTTCATTGTTTTTTACGTAGGCTGTTCGAGTGTTTCCCCCAGTGGGCGCGTACCCGAGGCTGCTGGGCAGTGTGATGGGCGCGCTCACCCTAGGCGTTGCCTCCTCCTACAACTCCTTCTGCACCAAGCGAAGCCTCAAGCGAGCCACGGCGATGCAGGGTGAGGTGCGGGTGGTGAAGCAGTCGCCAACGGAGGTGTTTGCGGGCCTGCTGGATGGTATCACATCCACGCAGGACACTGCGGATAGCATTCAGCTGATGTATGTGGGCGTCTCGGCGCACCAAAAATTGGAGCTGCTGCGGGAGCTGGTCATGCTGGTGCGCGGCTCTATAGACCTCTGCAGATAAAGGACCCATGAAATGAACATGTTCTGATGCTGCAACATTTGTGGACACAGGCAACCACGTAGGCACAGACATGCGGACAAACATCCCACATTTTCTCCAAACACCACCTTACCAAAGCTACAAACCTTGTACACGTATACGCAGGGATACACACAAACACACACACACGCACGCGCACGTGCGCCCGCACGCACATGCCCTGACTGCCAAACGCGACGAGCAACTCATACACACATTTAGATACGCAACCATTGCTATCAAGCACTTAGTTGAAAGCAAGCCTGAGTCCAAATGTTGTATTGACTTTTGTTGTAGTTGATAGTTTCGGACTAACAGCCCACTCACCTCCTTTTTCCTCGTTGCCATCATTTACGAAACAGCTTGGGTACGAGAGCGTGTGCATGTTTGGTGACTGCTTTGACGAGGTCACTCTGCTGGATCCCGTGCTGTACCCTGCGGCGATCAAGGTGTTCGCGCGCGAGGTATTGAACCCCGCACCCCCCCCCCCCCCCCCCCCCCTTTCTTGGTTGCCTTGTCTTCATCTGCACATGTATCTGTGTATGGCTGTGATGTTTCGATTTTGTGGGTAAGAATGCAGGTTGCCCACTCAGTAAATTATTATATATTAAAATAGTTGCCATTGTCACTTTTTTTTCGGTAGTGCGTTCAGGAGAAACAATCGCCATGTATTTCAGCTGCAGGAATCGCAATTCTGCCTCTGTCTGTGTGTATGTGCGTGTGTGTGTATATGTGTGTGTGCGTGTGTGTGAGTATGTTTTTGTCTATGTCTGTGTCCGTGTGCATGTGTTCGTGCATGTGTGGGGCGCATGTTTGAGTTTGGTCTGTGAATGAATGATTTATCCAGAGACTTGTGCGTGTACACTGCATTTTATGGCACTGCATCGAGAATCCCGATTCATTGTTTGCTTTGTTGATTTTTGTGACGACGTAGCCATTATTGCTCTTCTGATTGACCTTGGGTAATAGTATCGTGAATGTTCATCTGAAAGAACCGCTGATGGACCTGACATGTCTCCCACCTCCCAGGATTTTTTTTTTTGAAAAATAAAAGCGAAAAAGAGAATGTGTGAGTATAAGATTAAGTTAGTGTGAAAATGTCCTGTTTCAGGTGTGCCGTAATGACCTCCTCAACTTTGGTCGCCTCCACTTTTTCTTCCCCGACTCTCGCCTGGCGCTGGACCTCAACACCGACCGCACTCTCAAAGAGGCTCGCTTCGACCGCCACTTTGTGCGTGACCTGACGTGGAGCCGGCACCAACTGGAGGGCCTCGCGGAGCGCCGCTTCCGGAGCGCGCAGCATGCCAAGCTGGCCAATGGGGAAGCCGCGGGAGCGGACCCCGTCGCCTTCGCTGATCTCTTCAAATATGTCAAGGTGGCGCGCCGCCGAATCCCTTCCAAATACTTTTGCGTAGCATATACGAAAGCTATTTATTTCTTGTCGATGAGTGTCTTTCCCGGAACTCCGGCGAGACACAGGATGGTTTCTCTCTGGAAGCGTTTCTATCACTTGTGATATGTCTAAGCAAATGACCAGTTTCAGGCTCCGTGTGTGTGTGTGTGTGTGTGTGTGTGTGTGTGTGTGTGTGTGTGTGTGTGTGTGGTGAATGCGGGGAAGATTGGGGGGGAGTTAAGAGAGATTAGGAGGGGTGCGATCGGAACATTGAAGATACCATATCATGTTGCATATCCAGCCACATTTACGTTTCCCCGATTTGCAAAAGGATGGGGGGGGGGGGTTTGTAGAGATCTATAGAGAGTAGTGGGGCACGTTGAGATATTTGAACTCTTATTTGGAAACGACTTCCCATGGATATCACCGCCTTTTCGTGGGAGGAAACTTGACAACCAAATCGTGGCACTGCTGTTGGTTTCTAAATAAAAACAAATGGGCGCTTTTGTCGGTGCATTTGAATGTTGCCAATTGTATTGAGCTGCAATGAGTGTGTGGGAAGAACTGAGGTAGGAGTACCACATATCACAGTTTGCGTCCAGTTGCAGTTTGTGGCGTATGTGGAGGAAATTCAGGAGAAAGTGTAGCGGTGGGCAGCAGAAGAAGTGACAGGGGCATGACAAGGCCACCGCGTTTGCGTGCGCAGGCTGAGGAATTCAGCGGCTACCTCTCCAAAATTTCTACCCCGCGCGAGCTTATGATCATGATGACCGAAATGCTTGCGCGCATCGAGTCCCATCCGGACGGCACCCTCAGCGCTCAGGTACAACATTGTCATGCACCTACACCCCACTTCAACCACATCATCCCATGCCATCTGTGTGCACCTCATTATATAGGTGAAAAATAAGATGACATGAGAGTGATGGCGCCCTATCTCACGCATTGCCTCTGCTGCTGCTGTGCAGGACATGGAGATGGCGTGCCAAAAGGCGCTGGAGCAGGCGGTGTGAGGGGGCGTGCTTCGTTCTGTGTCTCCTGTGCCACGTTACATTTGACTGAGGCTAGCTCTGACCTCAAAATTGGCGTGTGGTTCGCAAACAGCTCTCCCCTCACGTATAGCTTCTAGCGCCCGCTTCACCGCCCTCGTGTCATAATGCCAATTCGCTCCAAGTTTCTGTGTCTCCCTTCGCATCCTGGTAGAGTCAAGTCTGAGCGCGTCTGTGTCCCTAACAGCCCCTATCGTGTTCTGAGTGTTCTGCTGCTTTCATTGTTACGTGCAATAATATGGGCGAGCGAATTATGTTATGGCCTTCATCGCCATGTGTATCACAATTGGTCGTTGCCTGCGAGGAACGCTCTCTGCCTGGGTGCCCGGCGCTGGTTAGCTTCCGTTTCCTGGGGCAGTCGCAGCGAACGCCCAGGCCTCTATTTGAGCTCGCAGCGCGAGGTTGGGGTAGAGGTCGCCGAGTTGTAGTCTGCGGTTGGTCGCGGGCTCGGTGTCGTTGTATTGTAGCCAGGCAGCGATGGAGGCGCGGTCGTAGGTGACCCCGGATGGCGAAACGACGGGGTCGAGCATTAAGCTATAGGAGATAGGGCACAGGAAGGCAGGTGGTACGTCGTCGTCTCCGGTCGGCAGTGAGTCTGGGTCGGGCAGCGACAGCGGTGGGGGCGCGTGTGGCGGCGCCCTGGCTAACTGTCCGGCCAGGCAACGGAGCGTCCGTAATCGATTTATGAGTATCTGGTTAGAGCGAGCCGGCTCCTGCCCCTCCCACTCCCCGGTCGGTACCACCATCGAGTCGACGTCGATCCATATTCGTAGGTCGGGGCTCCACTGCCAGTCGTGTGCCGGCGCGCCCTCGACGGCTGAGCACCGGAACCAGAGAGGTGTGCAGCCCGGGGCTCGGTACACATACTTAAATGTATCGTCGCCGTCTGGTTGGCCCCGTAGAGGTTGTAGCTCCTCTGGTACCGAAGGTACCCCGCCGTTGTCCAGCGCGGCGACCACATCGTCAACGAAGACGACTTTCTGCCGCTGCAGCTCACGTAGCTGCGAAAGCTCTAGCCTAATCACCCACCGCGCCAACTCCCCACACCGCAGTGCCCCAAAAAGCATGGCCCCGCCTGCTAATGCACCCACCACGCCAAGAACTGTCCGTGGCTTAAATTTTAGAAGCGATAACGCAGCGCAAGCGACGGCGCCCTCGAGTGTTGGTGTAGGGAAAATCTCGCGGAACATGGCGTCTTCCCACTGTTCGCGTGCTGCAGCCCCCGGATCCAAACGCCCCTCCGCCACCTCCTGATCCACCAGAGGCAGACCCTCCACGACTGCAACTATCTCGTCCATTAAAATGAGACCAACCCTTATTGAAGATATTCCTGCCGCACGACGGATTTAGAACTACGGAAAACTGCCGTTCGGAATCTGCTGGTCGGGGGTGATGAGGGAAGCTGACCTCTTCGGCCTCTTGATTTGATGACGGGGGCATTGGAAGGGTACAGCTACTGGTACATTAGTCAGGTACGTTTCGTGCTTATTTTATGGTCAGATTGATTTGAATCTAGAGGTTTGCATATCCAATATCATGTGTACGGGACAGTAACTCTAGTGCCTCGGGAGAATTGGTGGTACACGTACCACGTTTGTGGTACATGTACCACAAAAAATGGTCATTTTTGGAACCTCCAAACAGACCGCTGATTTAAGCAATCTTTACAAGAATATGTCCAAAACGTGCATAAGGTCCCAGTCAACTTATTTTTCAAGAAATACCGGCTACCGGCCGCGGCTATTCGCAATGGCGACGATTTTGCCCCCATCTACCCCCCGCGGTAAGTGCCGGGTAGTTAGGGTTTCCCTCCCTGCTTGTCTCTTACCTGTACACAGTTTAAGGCCGGTTCTTAGATGAACTTAGCCACCATCCGCGAAAGATGAGACGCGGTAGCACCGCTCGGCACGTCTGGATAGGCCAAAGAGTCTCGGCTCGTAGAGGCCCTACAGAGGACCTAAGGCCCGGCTCGAGGCGCCATCAGCGTGCCCGGAAGTATGGCTTAGTTACTGTGTCGGTAGGGCCGAAGTTGTGGACCGTGCGGTGGGATGATGGTGCGGAAACTACCAAATGGTCCACTCAACTCCGGGCAAAGCTGCCCACTGCCGGGGAAGAACTTGCTAGCTCACCACCTCCCACGCCTGGCGATGACCACACTAACTGGATATTAGTTCCTGCTCACCCTTCCAACACCCTCTCAAAATTTTGTGTAGAGCTTCTGCCTGTCGACTCCGCTGTGCGCACCGCGCCGACGGAGGGTACTGGTAGAAAAATAGCTGAAAATATATATTTCGAAAATCAGCCACCACTACCCACCGACGCATCTCCTTCTCCAAAACGCGGCTCGACCTGTAGCGGGTACTTTTCCCGCAACGACCCATATGCTACGGACCTCATGCTACCTCCCCTTTCACCCGTGCTCGCATTAATGGCATATCAAGTTGGTTTCCGAGCTCCTTGTTGGTAACGTGGCGGGCGAAGCCACTGGGTTTGGGCGGGGCTGAACATGCAGCCCTTAATCATGATTGTTTGCACCACCTATCCATAGGCAGCAACTATAGAACTCCATGCCCATCAACATGCCTGAATTTCAGCATAATAATGCTACGCTATCGCAACGAAATGTCCATTAGTAGCATTAGCATGATGCAGCAACGTGACGCCATAATGCAGTCGAGTGACATGCATACATGCCCATGGATCGCCACACAAAAACGCACAAAGCCTAGCTGTACTCCCCTTAAAGAAGCTAAAGCAGTAAAAATGCGCTCTGTCATGCAAATTGTAAGGGAATTAGAGGTGTTTTTAACTTTCTGTTTTACAAAGAACTGTGTAATCTGAATTTTGGCGGAGCCACTAACCCCCCCTCCCCCCCCGATGTAATGCACGACCTGTGCCTATCGCCTATGTCTACACTTACTTCCCATGTCTGAAACTCCACACCCACTCGCTCCCTCGATATCCTCCTTCCTATATGAGCGCTGATTGGCATTCTCTTTGTCGGGAAGGGTCGCCTCCTCGACATTCGGAGCGCGGGGCTTCGAGCCGAGGCCGCGCACATAGCCGCGCTCGCACATGCGCCACGCTCACTCCCGCATCCACCCCCACGTCACAACCAGCACGCCTCAGCTCCTTCTTAGTGTCTAATTATTCCTTGTTTTCCTATTTGAACGGGTTTTAGTAAGTTTTTGGTCGCTAGGTACCTCAGAAAGCGAGGCACACGAGCGTAAATGCGGGACGCGGTCGTGGCGGGGAGCGGCTACACGCATTTTCTTACCTCGTACACTCCCCTCGACTTTCAAGCCCGCCGCAACACAGCCACCTGCGACCCAAACAACTGCTCCATCCATTTCATGATACTCATGGGCGTTATCGAGCTGATTTTCGATACACGAGAGGGTCTCACCGCACAGCTCTAGCTCATCTTTAGGACGGTCAGCTTGTCGCCGACCTCATCGCGCACCGCTCACTCCCGACCTTTCACGTTGCTTGCACGCCCAACTCACCACACCAACCTTCGCCTCCGACTACCAAAAGTTTCAAAATCCTCTTGGCAACTTGTTTCGAGAAGCGTCGGGCTTGAGGTAGAGTTTGATCTGACTTTGGTCCTTCTGAGTCGGGCGGATGGCCCGACAGAGAGGTGGTGCGCTTAGGGTGCGAGCAATTGCAAATATAGCGATGATGCAGTTTTCTTAGAAATATTTAAGAGATAAGTACTAATGAAAAATATTGCTTCGTACCACACGTTTTTGTGGTACACGTACCGTACCACCAATTCTCCCGAGGCACTAGCGGTTACTGTTACCGTTAATATCGGCGCGTCTCGCCTGCAGGGCAACCACCTTGCCCGAACAGTTAGACGCAGCCAACGACCAACGACTTCCCCAACGGTCAGCTCTAGCTAGCCCGTGCCTTATAAGCCGTAGCTAGCCACGAGCCTAGGCACTCTCTGCTTTCGCGCTCAGCCAATCTAGGCTTCGCGCGAATGCAGTCTCGACTCTCGTAGTCGAGTAGGGTGTCAATCTTACTTTTCGTCCCATGCGCACTCGAGCGTCACGCGACACTTCCCCTCGTTCAGCTACGCAATTCCCCAATATGCAGCCTGCGCAGTCTACATCCGCCGCAGCGGCCGACCCTCACGCTACCTCACTCGACCAACGCACAGCCGAACAGATTCGTACGGCAGTTTTGGCATCGGAACAACGGATAACGGAACAGTTTTTGGCGGCTAACGCTGCCTTACTCGCCCAGCTCCAACGAACCACAGCTACACCTGCTCCTACTGATCCACAGCAGTCCATTCCCGCCGACGCAACAGCGACGGAGGGTGGTAAGGCGGCCCCCGAGCCACCTATCGACCTGCTCGACGACGAACCCGACCCCTCCGCGGCCGAGTTTGTCGACTTCACCTACTACGGCGAAGTCATCCCGGCCGGCCTCGAACGTCCCCCTCGAGACGTCGAGGAGCCACGTCTGTGGACTCTCACGGACGACACCGCCCGCGCCCTAAGCGACAAACGCACCCAAGCGGCATACGACGAGTACCTACACATCGGGTGCTATGCCTTCTTCGACAGTTGCGCCAACGCGGCAATTGGCGAGGCTTTGGACACGTTGTCGCACGGCCCACCTCTACCTACAGAGCAGGCGGCAGCGATTGCCCTCATCCGAGCGGGCCATCGCACCCACACAGCGACGGAGGAGGCCGCCCGTACTCGATTGGGCTTCCTCCGCCTCACCAAGGGCGGACAAACGAGCACAGATGCGGACCGCGTGTTTGCCGAATTGGCACACGAGCGCTTTTGCCGACCGCGTCCTACCGCGGTCTCCGGCCCATTGGACGCGCTACGCCAAGCTTTCGTCGACCGCACGCTTGAAGTCAGCTTACACGCCGCCAGCAAGGCCGCCGCCGGCGCCGCTTTCGCAAAGGTCACGCCGGACAAGCCCACCGGCCCCGACGCTCGAACCCGCAAAGCCGCCGCCGACAAACGCAAGGCCGCTGCTGCAGCAGCAGCCGCGGCACGAGCCGTTCCACCCCCCAAGCCGACCGACTCGGCTAAACCCCAAGCAAGAAATGATGGTGTGGCCCGCCGCGCCGATTCCTGCTCCCCGACATCTCCCTTCATGCGCCACCGCGTACGTCGAAAATGGCGGGAGTGGGAGCGCATCGGCGCGAGCGGCCAAGTCCTAAGTTGGATCCGCCACGGCGTACGTGTGAAGTTCAAGCACGGCCTACGTCCCAAGCCATTCAACCATGGCATCTCCATGCTAGACGCCACACCCGACCAACTCGAGTTTCTCAACTCGGAACTACCACGCTTCGAGGCTTGCGGCGCGTGGGAGCGCTCTACGAACCCCCGCTACGTCTCCCGGATGTTCTTGGTGCCAAAACCCGGATGCAATCAATGGCGCTTGATTATCGACCTTCGAGAACTCAACCGCTACTGCTCGACGTTCAACATGACTTGCGAGACCCTCAAGCACCTCCGCCATCTATCTCGACCGGGGGACTACTTCGTCTCACTCGACCTCACCGATGGGTACTACACCCTTGGCATCCGGGAGGAAGACCGAGACTACTTCACGGTCAACTACCGCGGCGCCCTATGGCGCCTCGCATGCCTCCCCATGGGGTGGTCGGGCTCCGCCTACTACTTTTGCAAGCTCACGCAAGTGTTTACGAACTACCTCCGCCGCCCGCCTCCTCCCACGCCCGCATCTACACCGGCCGGCCCACGCCGCCCGTCCAAGCGCTTCCTCCGGAACGCGCGGTGGCGAGGCACCCGACTACTCCCCTACATGGACGACTTCCTCTTCTTAGCGGATTCCTACGACGAGGCCCTCTTACTCCGGCAGCGCGTCCAAGCCCTGCTCGACAGCCTCGGCCTACAACGCAACCCCAAGAAAGGTGTATGGACGCCAACGCAAGTCGGCGACCACTTGGGCCTCACGGTGGATTTACAACGCGGCGAGTTTCGCGCCCCACCCGAAAAGCTGCTACACCTCGCACAACACGCTTCGGCCTTGCTCGGACGAGCAGCGTCCAACGCACGATGGCTACCCACACGCCAACTCGCAGCCTTCGCGGGCAAAGCGCAATTCCTCTACCTCGCCATCGCGCCCGCCCGATTCTTTTTGCGCGAGCTCCACAACGTCTTGGCTACCCGTACCGGTTGGGGGGGACGCGTGCGCCTCACCCACCAACTCCGACGCGACCTCGAGTGGTGGCGCACGGTACCCTCCCAACACAACGGCCGGTCGATCTACAAGCCCATCGAGACCGCCTATTTGCACGCCGACTCGAGCGACTACGGGTGGGGAGCCGTCCTCAACGAGGACGCCAATTACCAAGCCCGCGGGTTTTGGAGCGCCCCCGACCGCCTCCAACACATTACGTGGAAGGAACTTCGAGCGGTCAGGCACGCGGTCGAATCCTTTCTACCGCAACTCCGAGGACGACAAGTCCTCCTCCACGAGGACAACACTGCCGTGGTCGCCGTCCTAACCAAGCTAACGTCCCGGTCACCCGTCATGATGACGGAGCTACGGCGTTTGTGGTTCTTACTCGACACCAACGACATCCACATCCGCCCACGCTACATCCGGTCAGCCGCCAACGTCTGGGCCGACACGCTCAGCCGCGAACTGGACTCCGAAGACTGGCAGCTAAACCCTCAACTCTTCAACCACCTTCAGCGCCGGTGGGGCCCGCATACAATCGACCGGTTCGCTTCTATGCTCAACACGCAACTGCCACGCTTCAACGCCCGCTGGCGCGACCCCTTGTGCGAGGACATCGACTGCCTACACCTCCCCGACGCAGCGTGGAAACGCGAGAACAACTACTGCAACCCCCCTTGGTCTGCCCTATCCGCACTCGCCGCGAAACTCGAACAAGCTCAAGCCGCGGCGACTGTCATCGCCCCCTACTGGCGAAACAAAACGTGGTACCACGCGTTCGCCCGCTTGGCCACCGAGACCGTACACTTCCCAGCGTCCCGCGACCTGTTCTTCCCCGGCAGGCTAGGCAAGCTAGAAGGGGTCGGACCTCCCGCTTGGAGCATCGTGGCCTTTCGGCTAGCACCCCCTCTTGGCTCTACACTCGACGCGGTGCGATTGGCCGGGCGATACGCCCGGACCGATTAAATACTCCTGTACAGCACGTCCTCCCTCTGCGTACAAGACCGCCGCGCTACGGATTACGCCGCGAAGCAGCACAGTCGCCATGGTCCTCCGAACTGGCTGAAACTTTTCAAGACCTCCTAGGATCAGATAAGCTCGGGGTTACAGCGGTTGCCCTACTCAGCAACTCGCTAGCGCCCTCTACGTACTCGAGCTACCAGAGCGCAATCCGACAGTTTTTTATTTTTTGTGCAGAGGAAAATATCGCCCCGCTACAGGCCACGCCGGCCACGATGGTCCGCTACACGGCCTGGCTAGCCCTCTTGGGAACGGTCGCTGCCAGCTCGCTGCAGCCTTACTTCTCCGCAATTAACAAGTTCTTCCGCGACCACCGGCGCCAACCTATCGCCGTGGGCGAACTCCTGGCGGACGCCCGCCGTGGACTCGAAATGCTACAGCACCGCCTGTTGCCCACCGCCGCTCGCCTCCCGCTACCCGCACAAGTCGCTCTGGACATCCTACACGCCGCCAACACCCTACACAGAACTTTCGCGTGGACCCCTGCTTCCCTCCCTCAGATGCAGCGCTTCAGAGCCTGTTTAGCGGTATGTGTCAATTACATGTTTTTCTGCCGCGCCGAAACTGGCGCCCGCTGCCAGACCGGCGACCTAGTGGTCGACAGGCCCTCTCAACAAATCTGCCTATTCGTGCGCAAATCTAAAGGGGACCAGCGCCGCGACGCAGCCGATAAACTTGTCATCGCTATCCCTGTAGCAGCTAACCCCGTCCTGGCAGACCTGCTCGTCTACTACACGGAGCAGCGCGCGACCTCCTGCAAAAAATTCTACAACACGCCACCCCCACTCGCCTTTTGGAGCTGCTCACCTTCCGAACCTTCCACCGAGTGGGGCGCCGCGTCCACCATCTCCGCCTGGCTCACCCTCGCCCTCCGGACCGTCGACTCATCCGCACCCGCCGGTTTCAAGTGGACGTCGCACAGCCTACGGAAAGGTGCGGCGTCCGCTGCCAGCTGCATCGGCGCGCCCCTCCCCGTAATCAAATTTATGGGTGGTTGGGCCAAGAACAGCTCTGTGACCAAAGGCAAATGTATTGACCCAACCATGACCCCAACACCTGCTGCTTGGCGGTTCTTCGGCTGGCTCACTCCGTCCCCCCCGCAACACTAATTCTGGTTGTGCAAGCCTTTGGCTTTAGGTTACTGGCAAAACGTGCCCTAGGGTAAATGGTCAGATTGATTTGAATCTAGAGGTTTGCATATCCAATATCATGTGTACGGGACAGTAACTCTAGCGGTTACTGTTACCGTTAATATCGGCGCGTCTCGCCTGCAGGGCAACCACCTTGCCCGAACAGTTAGACGCAGCCAACGACCAACGACTTCCCCAACGGCCAGCTCTAGCTAGCCCGTGCCTTATAAGCCGTAGCTAGCCACGAGCCTAGGCACTTTCTGCTTTCGCGCTCAGCCAATCTAGGCTTCGCGCGAACCCACCCACCCATCCCTATAATCCTGCGCTAATTGACCCCCAGACCATGTCTGTGGATGTCTTTTGGCCAAATTGTAAGCAAGCTGACATCTTTGGCAAAACGTGCCCTAGGGTAAATTCAATTTAAGCTGTGTTGGGGCTCACTTATGCCAAAGATGTGGATCACTTACAGAATTTGGAAATGGTGGCCCTTCGGCCACCCTACACGCAATGTGAGAGGGAATCGGGTGGGTGGGTTTGCGCGAGCGATAGCTCTCGCAAAAGGCAGAAGGTGGACACACAATCGCTGCGGGTGTGTTATATAGTGTGCGGACATTTTAATGTCCGTGCGCGCGTGGGCGCTTGAACCGTTAGGGAGATGTAGCGTCGGAGGTAACGGAGGTAACGCCGGTTACTTCGTAATTTAGCCCTGTAATTCAAACCTCTATATCACCAATATGACCATTTAAGATGTGTTGGGGCTCACTTATGCCATCTGTCGCCGACTGGCGTGCAACGTTGGGTGGGGGCCCGCCAGGGGTCATCCACCCAAAGAGTTGCCAAGCTCCCGGGCACAGGAGCACTGTTGGGTCGATGTAGTCGAGGACTACGTCCGACTCTCGCGCCCAACCGCCGAAGAACTTGATCGTCTGCATTGGGGTACCGATACTGTACGCAGCAGTAGCTGCACCCTTTCGGAGGGAGTGCGAAGTCCACGCGAAACCGTCCGGAGGTTGTTCGTGGACTGCACGAAGTACTCGTTGTAGCCAAGCTGTCAGGGTGTCCGCAGTCCAGTTTGTCGTAGGCTCGCGTAGACTAATGGCCCATCGTCTGTCCGGTATCTTCCCGGCGGAGAACCTGGTACGGGCAGCGTCGAAGTACTGTAGTAGTTCCGCGATGTCCGGGTGAGCCAAAGCCGAGAGTTCACATAGGAGTTTTCGCTCCGTGGAAGTACCTCGTTGACCTTTTCTCGTTCCGTGGTACAGGAGGATTCCGCCGGTTGGAGTACACAACAGGTCTCCAGACCGGCACTCAACTCCCGCTCCACCGCGACAAAAAAATGCGGCCAGGAGCACCGTCGCTAGACACGTTCTGAACAGCAGGATGAGGTCCGTTTGAGCCTGAGTCCACGTGTCTGTCAGCTGTGTGCGGAGGTCCTTGGCCATGCGTAGCGATGATACAAGAATCCGGGCTGGGAGGTACATGCGCGTGCGGCTGAGCTGGAGGGAAACTTGGGACGCTGCGAGACCCCGCCGGACCTTGGCGACCAAATCGCCTTGTGCGACTGGTTCTGCGCCGTGGTCTTTAAAAAACCCGTTCACGGCTGAAAGGTAAGGCTGTAGACTAGTAGCCTTGATGGTGCCAGGTTCCCCGATCCATGCGATGTAGCGGGCCATGGTGGCGGCTGTCGCGGCTAGCGGCGGTAGATCTTGCTCCTCGCAGAACTGGAAGTAAGGTTTGATTGCGCTGTTGTACGTGTCGGACGTGCTTTTCGCCCAAGCGGCGGTCAGTAAGTCGAGCGTTTTAGCTCCAAGGCTGTCAGTGCCCAGTAGGCGTTGCATGTAGGGGCGGATCGAGGCGGCCCATGGGTTGTTGCAGCCCGTCACCTCCACCTTGTAGCGGACCTTTGCTGGTCGGGTAGGGTACGCTTGGACTGCTGGCCTGATGTGTCGTGTGTTGAACATGGTCAGGGTAGCGCTCACAGCGCCCCGGCGGAGGTACAACCAGGCCGGGAGGGAATCCGGAAGACAGTGACGGGCCAGTGAGGCTTGCCGACTGTACCGCGTCCGTGCCGCCGCCCGGAATGGAGCAAGTGAGCTCCGGCCGGCAAGACCGTCTCGTGGCACGCCAATTCGGTAAGGGCCTGATGCCACGCTTTGCCTTGCCAACGGGGGGCGACCACCGTGGCTGCTGCGCCGCTCCGCTGCAGTTTCTGGGCGAGGTCGTGTAGCAGGGGCCATGGCGGGTTGCACCAGTTGTTTTCGTCTTTCCAAGCCGCATCGGTGAGGTGAAGGGCGTCCACGGCTTCGCACAACGGGTCTAGCCAGTTCGCGTTGTAGCGGGACAGTAGCGTGTTGAGAGCCGACGCAAACCGGTCGATTGTGTGCGGGCCGAATTGCGTGTCCATTTCATGGAACACAGAGGGGTCGAGCTGGCAGTCGTCGCTGTCGAGGTGGCGGCTGAGCTTGTCTGCCCACGTGTTTGCCGCAGAATGGATATATCTGGGCATGATGTGAATGTTGTTGGTGTCACAGATACCACAAACGGCGTAATTCGTTCATCATCTCCGGGGAGCGGGACGTCAGGCCGGTCAGGACGTGGCAGACCGCCTGGTTGTCTTCGTGGAGGAGGACGTTGCGGCCAGCCAGGTGTGGCAAGAAGCTGAGGACGGCCAGACGGACGGCCTTCAGTTCCTTCTAGGTAATGTGCTGTTTTTCGTCCTCTATTCCCTAGAATCCGCGCGCTTCGAGTCTGCCGTTTAGTACTGCTCCCCAACCATATCCCGAACTGTCGCAATGTATGTACGCTGACTCGACCGGGCGGTGTATGTTCTTGCCGTTGGCGTGGCTGGGTACTTGCGTCCACCACTGTAGATCGCGACTGAGCTGCGGGGTGAGGCGGACGCGCCCCCCCCCACTTGTCGCCAAGTACGGAGTACAGTTCGCGGAGGAAGAATCTTGCCGCCGGAATCGCCAGAAAAAGGTATTGCGCCTGACCCGCGAATGACTGTAGTTCCTTGATAGGTAGCCATATGCAGTTTCTTGTTGCACGTTGCAGTTTGTGTCGAGCTTGTTTGGCGAGCTTCTGAAGCTTTTCCGCTGGGGCGAAGAAGTAATCTGTAGCTGTGTCAATGTCGATGCCCATGTGGTAGCCGTATTGCGTCGGCTCCCAAAAAAACTTGGAGGGGTGGCGGAGAAGGCCGAGGCTGGTGAGGAGGTGGTCGACGCGCTGCCGGAGCGCCAAAGCGAGCGCACGCGTGGCGGCGAAGAGGAGGAAGTCGTCCACGTAAGGTAAGATTTTTGCTCCGCGCCACCGCGTGTGTCGTAGGAAGCGCTTGCTCGGTCTGTCGCTGTCGGGTTGTGTAGGCTTCCTCTGCTGTGTCGTAAAACCACCGGGGTCCGGTTGTCGGAGGTGTCGTACGAATGTGTCCGTAAACGCGCAGAAGTGGTAAGGGCTGGGCGACCAGCCCATCGGGAGGCTGTCGAGAGCAGTTGTATGTCGCTACATCATTGTACTAAAGAAATCGGTATTAAAAGCGATATAGTAGCTATTTGACGCTAGATTGAATTGTGACCGTTGGATAATAGATCTAACGGTCCAAGAAGCGTTTTTGGAGATAACCACAATATTATTAATTTTAGTATGTGTGGTTCTAGCGGATATAACAATGGAGCTCAAAGCATTGTAACCATCCTTTCTACGCTCCAACCTTCAATAGGTTATGGGCCCTCCCCAGTAATCCCACGCACCTCGTAACCCCTACTGAGTCAGTAGTACTTCTACTTCCACTTCTACTACTACAGCAGCACTACAGCAGTACTTGTACTACATTTCTACAGTAGTACTTCTGCTATGTCAGCAGTACTTCTTCTACTACTACCAAGTCGGGAAGTTTGTCAACGAAGAGCTACTGGATTACAAGTTTGTCGGCGCTTCGACTTCAATTTGTGTGATGGAGCTGGGCTGAAGGATCGATTCCGTACTGTTATACGGAAGTTGTGGCCTCCATATTCTGGTGGTGAGTACAGCTTGGGTTGCTGCGACGTGTGTTGCCTGATATCGTTGGTGATACCGTTGGTCTGCGGAAGTGTGAACGAGCGTGTGGACTGTATAATTTCGTCTATCCTGTCGCTAGCGTTACCATTGGGTCGACTTGCTGTCGACGTGCTTGACAAGATTGTTGGGATTTTTCCGTGTCGCATGTTGTGCTTCGTGGTGGTGTTTTGGATCGCCTGACCTCGTTCGCGGCGTGTCGGAACCTGATTTTTCCCTCTGTCGACGAATCTATCGAGTTGTGGGGACTGTTCCATATCCCATGTTATTTTCGTGGTCGTCGTTGGACTGCGTGAGCTTGTTTGCGACGTATCGGGACCTGATTATCCGTTGTCAACCGACCTGTCGAGCTCTTGGCGACTGTTACCGCGTTGCCTGTTACTTGCGTGGTGGTTGCCTAGACCACTTACGCTTCGTCGAGACGTGTCGGAACGTGCTGTATCAGCTGTCGACGTTCCAGTTGAGAGCGTGGCGAGTGTTGCCGTGTTACCCGTTACCTGCGTTGTGGTGCTTGGCAAACCTGCGTGTGGTCGGGACGTGTCGGAACCTTATTCGTCTGTTGTCGGAGACTTGTCGAGCTCGTGGAGACTGTTCTTCTCGTTACTTGATACCTGTTTGGGGGTAATTGGGTCGTCTTCACTTGATCTTGCTGTACCGGAACCTTGTTCATCTCCTTTCGACGCACGCGCCAAGCTCGAGCCGGCTTCTACTGTGCCGTTTGTTTCCTTGTGTTGGGGAGGTTGACCCCAGTGAGGTTGGTGGGACGAGAATTTATTATTTCTGTTGATCTTTTGACCCCCAGTTCGTTGTCTGCTGGCGTCTCGCTCCATGGCTGAGAGTGTGAAGGTCCCTGTTTTTTCCGGCAAAGCCGCGGACTTTCCCTTGTTCCGAACCCGGTTCACAACATTCTTGGATGCGGTGGGCTGTGACGCTGCTCTGGATTCCGAAGGCGAGGACGATGCTGCTCAGCAGAAGAAGCTCTACAGCTTGTTGGTGTTAGCTTTACCCGAGACTACGTTGCACATCATCCGGAAGGTCGATCGGAAGAGCAAGGCAGCTGGCTTTCATGCTTGGCAAGCTTTGCTGCGTCGATTCGAGCACGACGGCATTCAGCGGCGCGGGGATCTAATGGATGCTCTGGACGAGAAGCAACGTCAAGAGGAAACTTGTGTGTGGACTTCTTCACTCGTCTTCTCGACGTTCATGCGCAGCTTGCTCGTGTCGACGAGGTGGTCCCGGATCGGCGTATCGTCATGAATGTCGTCAAGGGCCTGCGGCCTGAGTATTCTACAATGACATATGCTCTGAATGAGCGCGACTCGAGTTTGACACTGGACTTCGTTGAGAATCTTTTCGCTACCATTGGGGTGCGCATCGAACGTCGCTTGGCAGAGGCGCATGAGTCGGAGCCCGGAAAGACTGCTTTCCCTGCAGTGTCTGATGATGACAACCTGCGGACCATGTTGCAAGACTTGCAGCGAGAGGTGGCGTCCCTGAAGGGTGTCCACGGAGAGAGCGGAGCGAGCAGTACCAGAGGCAACGGAGGGCGTCCAACTTTCAAGGGTACTTGCTTTACGTGCGGTCAACGCGGCCACCGGCGTCAGGACTGTCGGGTGAAACGGCCACCCCGGGTGAACACTGCCGATGCAACACCGTTCGGCGGGTTTGTTGCTTTCCCCGCTAGCATGTCGACCTCGATTCCTGATAGTGATGGCTTTCTGGCGGCCACTGTCAAGGTGCCTCCGTACCTGCACGATGTGGAGCCGGGGCTGTGGCTCGTTGACAGTGGCGCTAGCCATCACATGACCATCGTCTTGAGAGATTTCCAGGCCTATCGCCCGATTTCTCCGGTTTGGGTGAAAGGTATCAGTGCCTATGCCAAAGGTGTGGGGAGCGTCCGTGTCACGCTGCGCTCCAAGGACAGCGACGCTGTCCCGATCACGCTGAACGATGTCTTCTATGTACCGGATCTGGCGGCTCGAGCATCGTCCAGCCATCAGCGTCTGTTTAGTGTCTCCCAGGCGCGGCAGCGTGGGCATCGCACTGTCTTCGAGGACCCGTGCGACGTACTTTGCGCCCATGCGCAGCATGGTGGTGGTGTCACTATACCCCTTCACCGTGCCCATGGTCTTGTTTGGCTCCCTCCTTCGGTTGTTCCGTCTGTCTCTGCCTCGCCGGCGATGGCGCGACCCTCCAAATTTCTGTGGCATCTGCGTCTTGGTCATTTGGGGGAGTCCTGTATGGATCGACTTGTGAAATTGGGTACCTCCGGTGTGCAGGTCAGTAAGTCGGACCGCCTTTGCTTCTGTGAGACCTGCGCCTTGTGCAAGTCTCGTGTGGCGCGTATCTCGCGTGCGCCGTGTGCGGACCCTGACCGTGTCTTTCAGAAGGTCGGCGTAGACTTCTGAGGTCCTATGGGCGTGGCTTCTTTGGGTGGCTGCTACTACAGCCTCGCCGTTACGGACTTCAAGTCTCGCTTCGTCCTGCATGACGTGCTGAGAACTAAGGATGAGGCTCCGCAGTCGTTTCGGCGGTTTCTGGCTACTGTCCGGGCTTTGGGTCACAAGATTGAGCACGTGCGCCTTGACAACGACTCCGTCTTCATGGGTCGCGAATTTATGGCTGTGCTTGATGACCACGGCGTGTCGCACGACTTTTCTGCTCCGTACTCGCACTGGCAACACGGTCGCATGGAGCGACAGTGGGGGACTTTGGTGCCGGCTGCCAAGTCCATGCTTCACACAGCGGGCCTTGATCGTTCTTTTTGGAGTCTAGCCATGAACGCTGCGGTGTACGTCCGCAACCGTGTTTTCTGTGAGGCTGCTGGTGGAGTGCCCTTCGAGCTGGTCACTGGTCGTTCTGTTGACCTAAGCCACCTCCGTGTCTTCGGCTGCCCGGCGTATGTCCATGTTGACAAGTCCCGCCGTCGAAAACTTGATGACCGGGCGTGGAAGGGCATCTTCGTGGGCTATGCGCCGGACTCCCCAGTGTGGTTGGTGTATAACCCTCGCACACGTCGTGTGGAGCGCAGTCGGAACGTGGTGTTTGATGAGTCGAAATTCACTAGGTCCGTCAGCATGGGGGAGGAGTCGTCGGCTGTCTCGAAGCCAGCGCCGGATGATGACGAACTCTCGTCGTTCATTACTTCTTCTGGGTTTCAGAATTCGGGGGAGCACGTGGATACATACGAAGACGTTGTTGAGCCAGACGACACAGAGAGCGGGAGTCAAGAGCATGGGGAGCATGATACTGTGCCTGGTGACCAAGAGAGCGGGAATCAGGAGCCGGGGGAGCTTGTTCCTGGCGATGGCGTTGCTCCGAGGCGCAGCACCCGGCACTCTCGACCTCCGGGGCAGTGGTGGATGGCCAACAGTCGTGGTGATGATGTTGCCGCCAACATGGCAAAGCGTCACCAACCTCTCGAGCCAACATCATATAAGCAAGCTCTGCGCAGTCCGGATGCCAAGCACTGGCAAGCGGCTATTGACAGCGAGTATGAGTCATTGATGACTCGAAAGACCTGGAAGCTGGTTCCTCGACCTGCGGGTCGTAAGTTGGTGGACTCTAAGTGGGTGTTCAAGCTCAAACGCAACCCTGATGGCAGCATTGCTAGATATAAGGCCAAGCTTGTGGCGCGGGGCTTTACCCAAGAGCATGGCGTTGACTACGACGAGACTTTTGCTCCGACTGTAAAAGTTGCTGCGCTCCGGGTCATTATGGCTCTCGCTGCACACTATGACTGGGAAATAGAACAACTCGATGTCGATACAGCCTTTCTGGAGGCTGACCTCTCTGAGACCATCTACATGCGACAGCCTGAGGGTTACATGAGGCCGACGGATGAGAACGGCCAAGAGCAAGTTTGTCTGCTTATGATAGCACTGTATGGCTTGAAGCAAGCCCCACGCTACTGGAACAAGACCATCACCACTTGGCTCGTGGAGTACGGTTTCCGCGAGTCCAAGGTAGACCCCTGCATCTTCGTCCATGGCAGCGGCACGCGTCTCTACATCTTGGCCTTGTACGTTGACGACTGCATCTTGGCCGGTCCTAATGGAACCTTCATCGTCAGCTTTAAGCGGGCATTTGGTCAAAGGTTCAGTGTGCATGACTTGGGACCAGTAGCATGGCTTCTGGGAATGACGGTGGAGCGTGATCGTGCTGCGCGAGTGGTTAAGGTGGGTCAGCGTCAATACATCTTAGACATGCTGGAGAGGTTCAACATGTTGGACGCTAAACCCGTGAGCACACCAATGGCACTTGGCTCTATGGCAAAGCGCACAGACGACAGTGGCTCAGCTGCGTCACTACCATACCAGAGTTTGATTGGCAGTCTGCTATATGCCTCGGTGAGCACCAGGCTAGACATCACCATGGCAGTCAGCTACCTGAGCCGACACATGGCGAAAGCGTCAATGGTGCACTGGGAGCAGGGCAAGAGGGTGCTGCGGTACCTGAAAGGGACATCGGATCGCAAACTGGTGTACGGTGGTGGGCGAGTGTCGGTAGCCTTGGAGGGCTATGCCGATGCAGACTACGCAGGCGATTCTGATGGCCGACGCTCTCGAACTGGTTTTGTGTTCATGCTCAACGGTGCGGCAATCAGCTGGAAGAGCCAACGCCAACAGACGGTGGCATTGTCCACTGCGGAGGCGGAGTACATGGCGCTCACAGCGGCAGCACAGGAGGCCCTATTTCTGAGGCAACTCTTGGAGCAGATGGGACAACCTCAGGCCTCCGGGACTGTTCTGCACGAGGACAACCAGAGCTGCATCGCCCTCTGCAAAAACACCATGACGACGGGGCGCAGCAAGCACATCGACGTGAAGATGCACTTCTGTCGTTAGAAGCAGGAGAGCGGCGAGATTTTGGTGAAGTATTGTCCGACAGTGGTGATGCTCGCGGATGCACTAACCAAGCCTCTCGCTGCGGACAAGCATGGGCAACTCACCAAAGCAATCATGGGAAGTGGTAGTGAGTAGCGAGGGGGTGTGTCGAGAGCAGTTGTATGTCGCTACATCACTGTACTGAAGAAATCGGTATTAAAAGCGATATAGTAGCTATTTGACGCTAGATTGAATTGTGACCGTTGGATAATAGATCTAACGGTCCAAGAAGCGTTTTTGGAGATAACAACAATATTATTAATTTTAGTATGTGTGGTTCTAGCGGATATAAGAATGGAGTTCAAAGCATTGTAACCATCCTTTCTACGCTCCAACCTTCAATAGAGGCCAGCTAGTCGGTACAGTTGGCCGCGAACGTTTACTGTTAGGAAGTCGCGCTGCTCTGGCACGATGCCCAGCGCGTAGAACCCGTCCTTGAGGTCGAACGAGAACATGTAGTCGCCCTTTCGAGTCAGGTGACGTACGCCTAGCAAAGACTCCATCCGTAGTCGCTTTCTGACGCAGAAGCTGTTCATGTGTCGCAGGTCGACGATAAATCGCCACTGATTTTTGCCGGGCTTGGCGACTAAGAATAGTCTGGATACGTACTTGCTGCATGTGGTGCGTTCCCAGGCTCCCGTCTCCACGAAGCGCGCGAGCTCGGCCTCGACAAAGGTGAGCTGCTCGGGGGTAGCGTCTAGGAGTAAGATACCTTGGTTGAACGGGGGTGGGGGTCGGTTGTTTTGGAAGGGAATAGTAACGCCCTCCCGGATCCACCGTAAGACTTGTCCGCTCGCGCCAATATCTTTCCATGCTTGCAAGTTTCGCCGCACGCGATGACGCATGTAGCTTGAATTTGGTGTGCATGAATCGGCGCGGCGGGTCACCCCGTCATTCCTCCTTGTCGGCCTCGGTCTTCTTATGTGCCTTGTCGGTAGAGGGGGTGGGGCGGCCGCCCGTGCGGTCCTTAGGCTTGGCCTTGGTTTTGTCCGGCTTGTCCGGTTTGTCGTTCGGCATGTCCGGTCTGTCAGGTCTAGGCTTGTCGGCCTTGAACTGGGCAGCTGCTTGCGCTTTTGCTGCTGCTGGGATGCTGACTTCGAGTCGTTTGTCCTCCAGGGCTGACAGGAGTCCGTCGACGACGTTGCCTCCACGGTCGGAGGCGACTGTGTCGAAGCAACGTGTGTAGACGAGACGCTCCGCGACGCGTTCTTCTCCGGTGAGAATCTTCTTGGCCTTGAATCGTATGATATAGGTGAGTCGCGCTTCCCCCGCTGAGGCCACTGCTTGATTAGTACGTAGCGCTGCGTCGACGAGGAAGTAGGCGTAGGTTGTTTCGTCGGGGGTAGAGGAGACCGAGCGAAGCGTTTCCATAGCAGTTTCGAGTGCCGCGTTAACGGCGGCCGTAAATACACCATAGCAGAGCAGGTGGCGATACTCGTCGCGGGAGGAAATTCTCGCGCTGTCCGTAAAAAAATTGTCGGCCTCGTCGTGTCGAGGGTTCCACAGGCACGGGACTGTTGTGCCAGATGGGGGTAGGCAGTCCGCGAACGTACGGGACGCGAATTCAGACCACTCTCTAGGGTCGATGTACTCTAGAGGGGTGTTTTTACTGTCAGCTGGTAGAGCGTCGAGCTCGAGTCGTCCACCCGCAGCGCTGTCGGAGTCGGCTGTGGGGATGGCTGAAGTAGTGTGTTTTGTTGATGCGGTTGCGACGGATATAGTTTCGACATGGGCTGCTAACTGCTGAACAATCTGTGTCAACAATTGCAGCTGGTCTGGCTGCTGTTCCGGCGCGTCACCGGGTGCAACGGGGTAGAGGTCAGTAGGCAATACCAGGCGGTCTGCCATTTGAAGGAGTGTGTTTTCGTGCGTCGTGCAAGAGACTCAAGTGATCAACACCTTGCGTGGCTAGCAAGAGCCACGATGCCGTTTGCGCGAGCGATAGCTCTCGTAAAAGGAAGGTGGACACACAATCGCTGCTGGTGTGTTATATAGTGTGCGGACATTTTACTGTCCGTGCGCGCGTGGGCGCTTGAACCGTTAGGGAGATGTAGCGTCGGAGGTAACGCATGTAACGGAGGTAACGCCGGTTACTTCGCTATTTAGCCCTGTAATTTAAACCTCTATGTTACCAATATGATCATCTCATCTTTCGCGGATGATGGCTAAGTACCTCTATATTACCAATATGACCCTATAAATCATATCGCGTAGCAATATCGCTTTTGGTACCGGTACGGGATATATAGATGAGAAGAAAGTACCCGTCGTAGAAACGCTGAAACGCCACTCGTCAGATGAAGATGGACACGCCACGTCGGCGGCAGCTATTTTTGCAATATATGAATATCATTTGCTTGTCGGAATACAACCGAACTTATGACGAAAAGCGAGTCGTCCTGCTGCTAGTTGCCTAGCCTCAGAGGGAACAGGCCAGGGGAAGCGTGTTGACGAGACTATGCTGCTCGCCGACAACGAAAATCTTGACCTCACGATCCACAAGAACTTAGCAAGTCCTTCAGCGGATATAGCGTTACGCCTTGAACCTTGCTTAAGTACCCGCATGCATTTAGGCAGCACATCAAAGGTGGCGGTTTCGACTACCGCCGCCTGTTCATTCTCTGGAAGATCGCCGATCATCAGTCTTCCGGGTGTGGCATTGCGCTCGCGGTGCTTTCAGGCTATGAGGCCCGCATCTGCCCCACCTGGCGGCACGGCTTTGGGGTTGCAGGCCGCCGCCGGTCTTTCACGAAAACAAGTGCGTGGACATTTTATTGATCATGTGGCAAGCGAATGAACTTATCCAACCGCTGTGCATATTGACACACAGTTTAGCGAACGGCCCTTACCTTCGTTGTCGCCGGTGTAACTTTACATTGCCCGGTTCTGTAAATTCCTTGCCAGTAGAGTAGGTTGAGAGTATCTGACGAGGAAAATGTTAGCAGCACAACGACCACCTCCAGCGATGGACCTCTTAACGAAAAGGTCTTTACGGACGTTGCCAAGGAAGAGCAAGGGTACGCTTCTCCCCTCACGCCTTCTCGAGTGATTTGCTACTCGTGAGGAGTTCCGCGAACTCACGACGTACTGTTCTGACGTGTGCAGAGCCCGTCTCCTTTCGAACCTTGACCCAGAAACACTCCGCCATCAGCCTGGTAGCTTGATGGGAGCAATAAGTCTTGTTGCGGGCACGACTGTGGGGGCCGGCATTCTGGCCCTTCCGAACACCACAGCGCCCGCTGGATTCGCGGCGTCTGCGGCAGCGTTAGGCGGGGGCGCGGTGTATGCAGTGGTGACAGCACTGCTGCTTGCGGAGGTTAACCTGAACACTATGTGCGATCTGGGGGGCGGCGGAGTGTCTATTGTATCGATGGCCAGCCGCACTCTTGGTACGCGTTGGCTGCTTGCTCTTCATAGCCGTTTTTACGTGATAGCAATAGGCCATTCGACCCCACTCGGCGATTGCTTTATTATTCTTGTATTAATTCTGATTTGCTGCGGCAGGCAAAACGGGGACACGCGTTGCTTCTGGGGCGTACTTGTTTCTTCATTATTGCCTTCTTGTGGCATGTAAGCCTCTTTGCTTGCCCGCACCCCCCGCCCGCTTTCCTTTTCCAAGCTCCTGTTTCCTATGGTAGCTTTATTGTGCAGGTCCTAATTCCCTACCGATGTTTTTCATTTCTGCATAGATATCTCCAAGGCCGGAGAGTCATTGGATGGGATGGCAGGCTTGCCGCAGTGGCTGGGATCCCTCTCGTTTGCTGGTATACTGGGGGCGATGTGCTATTTTTCGAGCACCATTGTTTTGGACAGGATAAACGGCACTCTGTTTGCGGGGGTACTCGTCAGCTTCGGGGTGAGCTTGGCCCTCTACTGAGGCATTTGAATAAAATTATGGGAGATAGAAACGAGCGCGTGCGTGTGTGTGTGTGTGTGTGTTTGTGGCATGAGTACGTGAAAGAGGTCGAGAGAGAGTCATAGTGTATATGCAGTTTTGTGTGTGTGTGTGTGTGTGTGTGTGTTCGCGCGTGTGTGTGCAGGTTTGCATATTTTGGGATAGGGCGGGGTTAGTGGGGGCTTGTGCGAGAGCGTGGCCAGAAGGATGGGCGGGAAGGGGATCGTTGCTTGAGGATACTACCACACCGGATAGAGGGGATAACAATTGTCGCTTGGAAACGAAGCGTGCTATCCTTACGAAACACCTCGAAGCCTGAACAGATGTACCTTCTCTTAGCGCACCATGATGCATCCCACTCATGGAATACAAATGCAAAGAATGGCAGCATTTCAGTCAACTTTCAATCATTGTAATTGTATGTTTGCCTGACGTGACGGTTTTATTGGCTTTCAGGTGCTCACTTCCGCTGCGATTTTTGAGGTGGATCCAGCTGCGCTCGCGAAGGCCAACTGGGAAGAGATTCCCGGAACGCTGCCTGTCATTGCCCTGGCGTTTGTCTTCCAAAACGTTGTCCCTGTTATTGTGACCAATCTGGAAGGCGATGTAAATAAGGTTCGTCAGGCCATTGTGCTGGGGACTCTCCTCCCATTTGGGATGTTCCTTGCCTGGGAAGCGGCTGTTCTAGGAAACACAGGGAGCATCCCGGCCGGAGCAGACCCTGTGCAGGCTCTGCAACTGGCCAAGCCATCCTTAGCCCTGGCAGTGGACGCCTTCTCGTTCCTCGCAGTCGCTACGTCCTTTATTGGCTTTGTCCTGGGGCTGTCAGACTTTTTGGCCGATGCAATGCAGCTCAGAAGCGGAAAACAGCAGCCGGTCCCTTACTTGATAACATTAGTCCCTCCTTATTTCCTGGCTATGCTATTTCCTGGCGTGTTTTTCTCCGCTTTGGATGCAGCCGGCACGTATGGTGTGCTCGTGTTGTTCGGCTTGATGCCTGCCTGGATGGTGTGGCAAGAGCGTTATGGTGACGCATTGCCGCCAGCCGTGGACATCCGCGTCGTTCCAGGAGGTAAGCTAATGCTTGTAGGGGTCGGCGGTCTGGCTTCTCTTGTTATTCTGCACTCCTTGGTGGACTCCCTGAGCAAGTAGTTCTTAGCGACAAGGCATGCAGGAAACACATGAGCTAGATCCTGACACAACTAACTGGCTAGAGCTCTTGATTCGGGATGTATGCACTTAAGTATCACCGTGTTGCTGTTGCATGCTGTAACGTGTTCATCGAAGGCTCTGCACGATGCGTTTAGTGCGGATCCCCGCATTGTTTTGCAAGGCACCGTGTTGAAGTTGCTCTTCGTATTTGCCTATCCTCATTCGATGATTGAATTCGGTCTTGGCGGCAGCGGAAATCTGACATACGAGATTTACTTTTCAAAGTGAATATGCGTGCTGGACAATGTGTGTTGGTATTCAGATGCTGCATTCGTATATTGTAGGCTAATAAAGACTAATAAGAAGCTTATTCAATGTTAGCTAAAATGGCATGTTCAAGTTTTCCCGCCCATTTCGTCTATCAGTGATGGAATACCTATGTGGGATAGTTTGAAAAACAAGTTTGTTTTGCTGGACCCTCTTGTCACTCTTGCCCTCGTGTCTATAGTGCTTTCTGTAATTAATCTTATATTTGCTGGCCAGCTTCCACTGCGGAATAGGAGCACGTGATATCATCAAAGCAATGTGGGGAATGGCGTGATTGTTCCCCTTCGCGATCAGTGAATGGACGATGTCAACGCATACCGGAGAGTCGACCCTTTTTGATAGATGCAGGCCGGCCAACAGTACTACTGTGTAGCAGGTCCCTGGTGGTCTTACGCGCGTTGCCTTTTAATGTAGAGACTGTGCTGCGGTCTTCACCCGCCTCTACATCGAGCAACTTATTTTCTTGGGAGGAGGGGCTCCTGAAATTTTTCTTTTCCACATTCCTGGGCTGGCTTCCACCAAATGGTGCTTTGAGCACGTCACCAGGGGGAGTAGCTTGCTGCTTCGATGCTCTCACAGTATATGACTGCTGCACGGGTTGCTCCTTGTACTGGACGTTCAGGTCACGAGGGGTCAGTATCGAACGCCGCGACTGCGACCTCAATAGCTTAAAGGGTAGCGTGTCGCCACTCGATGTAGCAAGTTGGGCCGATGTCCTCTTCTGTCGTCGGGGGATAATATCTTTTTCCGACGAGAGGCCTCCGAAGCAGATGAGGTCAACCGCGGGTTTGAACTTTGCCTCATAGAATTCCCCGAGTCTCGCACAGCATCGATCGAGCTCCATATCATAATCTAGCATGTATTCTCCTTCGGGTACATTCACCGCCTCTGCCCCGGCGAAATCTGGTGCCATGAGGTGAAGTGTCTGCGAGGCAGGTAGGCAACAACGCAAATAGACCGGTTACTCATCTTCGGAATCTACAGCTGCCACATGCTTTGCAAAGCGATGTCGTTTTTCTGTAGTACATTAATGCGCGCGAAAGAGAGAGTGTGTGTGTGGGGGGGGGGGGGGGGGGGGGGGGGGGGGGGGGGGGGGGGGTTACAACCTTAATAGCGACTGGGCTACAGTGGCAAAGAGACTCCATGATTGTGTGCAGTGGCAGTTGACATTCAAAGCAGGCCTGAACTCGTTCGTCATGCTGTATGACCCAGTGGAGGCTGCTTCCACAGAAAATCGACAGGAAGGAAACGTCATGTCTACAACCAATAATACTGCAAACTTCCATCAAGTGGCTATATATAAATACGATGAATGGCAATTTTCCTATGTCCGTGCATAGGGCTCACAAAATCCGTATTCAGACTTAAAGCGAAAATGAGATGCAACCAAAGCCAAGTACCTGCAAACTACAACCGCTGACAAATGGCCTGCGTCAACGACAAGCTCCAGAGCACCGTGCAGAATGCGCTGAATGTAATATCTGCACAAACTTTTGACAGCCTTTACAAGGCTCCATCGGCGTGGACCATTTGGAAACATGCATACACACCAATAAGAACACAAAGCAATACAAAAAATGAAGTACACCATTTCGTTTAGAGTATGTGCGAGGCTCTACGCAGCTTCCGTTCCGCTCGCACCTGCCCATTGTTGTCACAAAATGCCACCTTTGTACTGTATTCCAGCTTTAACGCGTGAGAAAGAACAATGTCCATCCTGGCGGTTGCTTGACCAAAAACAGATTGCAAGTACTGCTGAGTTGTAGAGTAGTTCCCCTTAGAGGACAGGCCACCTGCAATAATTTTCAAAAATGACATAGAAATTAGTGACTATGGTTGCGATATGGAACAGCAGCTGTGAAAACATTCGTTCGATACTCAGGCATGCCTTACCCCCTCCATTCAACATTGCATCAAGGACGCCGCTGTCGGGCTGCCAACCTAGCGCATCCTCTATACACACTCGCATGAAACTCAAGTGCTTTTGAATGGATGTTGGAGGTGGGAGCAGCATGTGCAACCCTTTATTGGTGCCTTCCGAGGGCTTTGCTGGATTTAGCAACACAGCAAACCAATGCACAGCCTCCCACAAGTCCAGCAAGCCCTTCATCCCAACGAGTTCCAACGCGGAGTCTGGAAACGTTTTTGATCCCTGGGTATACTCGAAATAGCCCAGCATGGTCAGCTCAATGGCGCAAGCTACAAGAGCCGCCTGAAAAGTTTTTTTCTTCATCACGCCCATTTCGGCCTGTCCTGACGCGGAGGTAGGCTTGCGCTTCTCGCTCTTCAATTTCGTCAGGTAAAGGTAGAGAACCATGAAATATAGCTGACGAGCCTGATCGCCGGCCTTCCAAATAGAAATCTTTGGCTTCATTCCATATTTGGCTTCAGGCTGCTGCGCTACCCTACCTTCGACTGTGTTATTCTCAGAAGCCACATCTGCTGATGCTGGGACCGTCCAAGTTAGGTTGCTTGAAAAGGTTTTGCTGGCAGCTAGCCTTGCGCCATTGAGAATATCGACCTGACGGAGTCAAAATATAATTCATAGTATTGCTATGCTCAATCACATATGCTTTACCTCATTAAAGCATGTAAACTAACAACTTACAATTGTTTTCAAATCATGGTTCTTTGTGAAGTATTGAAGAGAAGGGGGGGGTGGGGGGGGTGTGAGAACATCTTCATGAAGCAGTACCGCTGTTTGTCGTCCCATTTTTTTGTCAAGCTGTTTTATTTCTCGAATAACAGGCTCTCCAAAGCTCACGCATCCATGTTCTGGCTGGGTGTTCTGAAACACGTCATTTAATCAAGTAGTGCTGCAAGTAATTTTGCTTGCCTTGTTAGCATTATATTGAAACAATGAAGAAAACAAAGCAGCACTATGGGAAAGGCAAGCAACCGAACCTGAACTTTGTGAAGCCATTCCTGTACTTCCGCCATGCCGAGACCTATCCAAGCGGGGGCGTCTCTGTGGGAAACTATATATAAGTATGCAGAAGTCGCTAATGAAAAATTTAGAGTCCCGCCACGTCGAAAAAATAGCGAACGCAGGGCTACAGGGAGACCAATCTGCTATTCCTCGACTATGGAGGATGCCTGGAAATCTGGAATTGACAGTTTTAAAGTTGAATTAGAGGCGGGATTTTTCTCGGGATGGGAATAGCGGTGCAAGTTATACTGCGGTGATGATACTCTTGGAAGATACAACAGGTGGTGCTACATTGTTGGCCTGGCGCGAAACTGATGAAAACTCAGTCAGTTTCAGATTGCCGAGTTGTATTATAAGCCGCCGCCAATCCTCGAATGTAGTCTCAATCCCCACAAGCCGGATACTCATAACTATTAAAGAATGAACGAATTACCCAAAGACTGCAGTAGCAATGTCTAAAGTCACTAAGTTGAACTGCGGCGCGGGTTTGGCTCTCTATTCAAACGCGCAGGGAGACGCCGTGTGCGGTGTCGCTTCGATTCCCGCTGGCGGTACTTGAGCTGTATATCAGCTTAAATCATAGAATCGGCGGGGATTATTTCTAAGGCCACTTACGTAATTAACGAGTATTTTAGTATTTTAGTATTTTGGTATTTTGGTATTTGAGGCCGAAAAATACCAAAATACCAAAATACTCATACCCCCTGACGGAATTGACGGCACAGTATTTTAGTATTTCTTGCTTACGGATTTGAATAACTCGCCTCCCCTGCTTTTCTTGTAAGAAATTTTTCGTTATTAATAACTCGCCCGCCCGCACGACCCGGCGCGACTACACTCGCTGCCTACCCCACACGATGTTCCGTTGGTCGGCTCCCGGCCAGTCCACCTCGAGTAGCCGCGGCCGCCTTCGGACTATCACAGCGACTGGTCTCTCGTGTCGCTTGCCACGATGTCTATCTTCGCCGCCCGCGCTTTCGCTAAGACGAGCACGACTTTCCTCGCCTCCCGTAGCAAGCGCAGCACCACCGCCATCTCCGCGCGCCTCGTTGTCAACGGGCGGGGACTCGCCCATCCTTCTCACTGTCGTCGGGCAGCGGGAAGGTGTCACTCACGGGGGTGGCAGGCGGTATGCTGACGTTTGTGGAGGAGATGTCGTAGCAGCCGTAGCCAGCCTGGTAGTGATTCGCGCGGCAGGTCCGCGCGCCTGATGCCCGGCAGGTGGGGGTCCGAACCAGCTGTAAAGCACTTATGTACAGTGAGCCAAAATACTAAAATACTCCCTCGGGTGGCGCCGAGGGAGTATTTTGATGAAAATAGCCCCCCCGCGAGGCGAGGGAGTATTTTGAAATACTAAAATACTCGTAAAAATGTAATCGCGTCAGGGTCGCCGCGACACATTATTTTAGTATTTTGATGAGAAAATACCAAAATACTAAATAGAATACCCGGTAATTGCGTAAGCAGCCCTTTTTCTCTCCGATACTGCGAGGGGGCATAATACCGTACAGGTAGTTGTCGGTTGATTGATGCGGAATGTATCCCAAAAGCTGATATTCGCATCAAATATTTGCTTACAAGAAGAACCATATTCGCATCACCCTTAATTATAAATAAAGCTTGAAGAATTAAAATAAAACAAAACCCATAATAAATATAAATTTTCCGGCCATCTGATATAGAAACAAAATTCAAGTACTACATATTTCTGTACAAGCATGACGCCCTGTATTCGCATCACCTAAAAAAATAAAGTATTGCTAAAATAGGACTTCAAAATGTACACGGGTACTAATATACGCGGATGACGCGCGAAAGCGTGACGTTATTCACGCACGACAGCATCTGCTCGCGGCCGCCCGCCTACGGGTCTTCTCCCTCCCAGTCGCTAGTAGCTACGAATTCGAGCATCTCCTGCTTCCTATCACGGGGCTTTTGCCACGGGCTGAATACCGCGGGGATGAGTGCTACTGTCGTTATGTACTTATGTAGCGGGTGGCGCATAGCATGATGGCGGAGCGCGGCACGGGTTGCGTAGTACAGGCGAGTGCGCGACGTGCCATGCGCGACTTGAACACTTGAAAATAGACCAAGGCGATATACAGGGGTGCTCAATGTTACTCCCGCGAGGCGCGAACGCTTCCTGGTGACTCTTCACCGTGTGCGGGATGGGTCGAGCTCAGAGTGGTCGGGCTATCCGGGTATCGAGAGCTAATATATTACATTCGCTTTGTTGTCCGTCCTTATTCCGGGGATAAAAAGTTGTCAGATGTACCTGTACTTGTCAGCTGGCGCCAGCTAATCAAAAATGAAAATGAAATTCTCACAAGAAATAGCAGTGGAGGCCACCGAGCAAAAAGAAGGAAAGAGGAAAAAACCTTAGCCCGAGGAACATGAAGGCATGCCACAACATCAGCACTACCCTCATGCAAAGCGTCGCGGAGATAGGAACCCATAGTACCATGAAGAGCAACAAAAAGACGTTGCATGAATTCACGTCGCACATCCCCTCAAAAACGCCGAAAGGGAACAAAAGTAGTTCGACGAACGAAATGTTGCAAACGGGCACAACTGTCAGAGCGCAAGGAGCGAGAGTGAGCAGCACCCATGCCAAGGAAGCGACGAACTGCCACCAAAATAGCCATGCGATCAACTAAGTCAACCACCATAGGCGCCAACCGGCCCCCATCCTCCATAGCGAAGGGATAGTAGTCATGGACCGATTGAACCGAAGACGTGCCAAGCAAAGCATAAGTGCGGAGGTCCGCATAAAGTTTGCCATGCTGAGCTCCCAATGCAAGGCTACTAGGGAGTGTGAGACGAGTACCTATACGAGGAACATTGGGGTTCGTGCGAGCACTTGTAACCGTCACACCAACAACAAGATGATGGTGTGGAGCCATGAAGTCTAACCAAACCACATCCCCATGACGATCTCGAGAAGCTCCCGACCAAATGCGGCGGACCTCCAACAATCAAATATATAATGACCTTTTCATTTATCAGTTGATATGGCGAGTTAAGCCGATATTCCAACGAGAGAAAGGTACACGGCTCGTAGGTTTACGGCTCGGGGGACGAAAATATCACGAGCCGTGTTCCGCGCGCTTTATGATGTTCCAATAGGTCGGTACACAACTCGGACTGCAGTACATACGGGTATTGTATCGGGCTTATATATATACACCCTTTTCTACCCGCACAGCGTCTCATATATGCAGCGTGCGGAAATGGTTGATGGGCGAGCGTAGCCTTAGGGCGGCCGTGGAGGACGCCGCCCATGAGAGGCGAGGGGCAAGCCGAGGAGGGCGTGAATGAAAGGCATCAAGGCATGGCGGTTGTGTACGGAGGAGACCCCGTGCATGTACGAGACCGAGTACCTATGCACAGCTGACAAGTGGGCGAACGACGTCAACACCACCATGTACAAGGGGTTCCTGCGGACTTTCCGAATCCCTTTCGGATTGTATCAAGATTTAGTGGAAGGAAGCCGCCTACGCCTTGGGTATATTTTGCGACGATAGGCCGGGGCTCAAGAAGAAGAGGGCAAGGGGTGCTCCGCCCACACCTCTCACGCTTAAGATCTTGGCGTCGCTGAGGGTTGTGGCGTTGAGCTGCCCTATAGATGGCATGAGGTTGGAGAGTTGCATCTCCCAGCTTGTGCTCGCAAAGTTTTTCAAAATTTTACTGCGTGGATGGTGGAGAGGTGTTTCGAGGACAAAGTGCATATGCCCAGCGACACAGCGGAGCTCGAAAGTGTAGAGACTGTGTACTCATTGCTTGGGCTGCATGGCTGCGTGGGTAGCATAGACGGTGTGCACTTCGCGTGGGACAGCTGCCATGCACCGAGTTTGCCGGCCTACAAAGGGAAGGGGAACTTTCCGACTGTGGTCTTGAACGTCACCTGCTTCGATCATGCCCGCCGTGTGATGTCTGTGCACGGCCCTTTCCCGGGTGCTTGAAACGGCAAAAAACATTGCTAGGACGGACCCTAGCGTCCGGGTGATGAGATATAACAACATGTACTTGAACTTTCAGGTACTCTGTGTACGGCCATATGGAGCTTCATACAATATGACAAGTACAACAAGTGTTCCATATATATTGTGGTATGCTTGCTCTATGTGTTATCTTGCCTAATTGTAGCCATGTTTCATGTGATGCCTCTCTCTATATAGATGCATGGCTTCTCTGTGACGGTGGCTATCACAGGTGGCGGGCAATCATTGCTGGGTATAAGCACAGCGGGTCCGATGACGCCACCCGATGGAGTGAAATGTAAGGCTACACGTTGTATGTAGCCCATCTTGTGCATTTGTACTCCAATTGTGGCGGTTAGCCTCTGAAAGCTAAACGCTAGCACAAATCTGTTCTAGTCTGTCTAGCTCTGTGTCGTAAGATTGCAATTGATGTTGTCGAGAGGTAATTGATGAAAGATGTTTCACTGCTGTACTTGGGCAGTAGATGTTGTAAATGAACAAAGGAATTGTTAAAAGGTTCTGTCACCTCCCTCTACTGCACTGGGCTTAAATAGGTTTCAGCCCAGACTGGTTACGCCTGCAAGCTATGCTTACGTGTCAGGCGTTAGTGCTGTTCAACCGTCGTCATCTGCCTCGAGACGCGGCCTGCCTAGCATTGGGTTTCACGACGCGGCTCCTTCTGCATTGGAGAGCTCGTTCTGGCGCGTCATCTGGCTAGTTAGATTAATTATGCATATCTGTACGTACCGGGAGGTACTGGTCGTACTGTAGCATCAGCACCATTACAATATTGCAGTAGCGACGTACCCACGAGTATACGTCCGTCCTGTGGAAAAGCACGAATTGGAATTCGTAACGAGTACCTGTACAATGTCCTGCAATGTACTGTTGCAGGACTGTACTCGTCACACTCGTACCCTCCCCCTCTTGACAGATCAATGAGGTCGCCGCGAGGCAGACCTCCGTGGTTCTTGGCTCCTTTACTGAAGCAATTACTGGGACTCAGGAATGCGCGCTGGGTGAGCGTGCATAAAATCAATGTACGCCTGAGTCTTGGCGAACTTGCGCCATTGGGGCGTCTCCAAGAATTCTTGTAACGCAACTGTTCGATGCACCTCGTTCAATCGGTGCCAGACAGGTGGAATGTCGTCATCACTGAAATGCGTCATGAAGAGCAAATATTTGCCTCGTCGCCCAGGTAGCGACTTGATGCACACAGCAGAGATGTGTGAGATGTCAAACTCCTCGTCGTCTCCTTCAGGGACAGTCACCGGGACAGCTGGCCGTAGCAGAGCGGTAGAGCAGGGTCTTAAGTTGTTAACGTGGAACACAGGATGTAAGCGTACTGTCGCTGGAAGTTTTAATCTGTAACTGTGTTTCCCAATCTGCTCCTCCACTGAAAAAGGGCCAAGCTGTCTGTCTCTGAGTTTCCTGTTCGGCTGTCCTCGCAGAAAAAGATTTGCTGTGACGACTGACACCTTGTCTCCCTTAGCGAAGTGTGGCGCTGTAGACGGTTCTGTGCGCGCTTGCATCTCGTTCTTGTGTAGTTGTAACACTGAGCGTACCAAGCTGTGTACTTCCTGTAACAATCTCAACCGTTCTGTTGCGTCTTGCGAAAAAGGAATCGATGGTCGCATGCTGAAGAGCAGGTCAGGAGGCTCCTCAGGAGAAAAACCAAAGTTAGCCTCGAACGGCGTGTGCTCAATTCCAAGTGCACGCGAAGCGTTGTACGCAAACTCCACTTGCGGTAAAAGTGTCGACCAGTCAGAGCCATCATAGCAACAGAAGCAACGAAGAAGCTGCTGAAACGTGCTGTTCACGCGCTCTGTTAGTCCGTCTGTTTCTGGGTGTCGGCTGGTAGACATGTTTAGTCGCGTTCCAAGGCGTCTCCACAATGTCTGCCAGAAGGCGCTGACAAATTTCGGGTCGCGGTCACTGATCAGCACTCGGGGCAGTCCATGTAAACGGTAGACTCCCTGTAAAAACAAAGTTGCAGTTTCTTCGGCAGTAATCGACTCTGTGCATGGCAGAAAATGGGCCATTCGAGTTAGATGGTCTACTACAATCAGCACACTGTTAAAGCCGTTGCTCTCAGGCAAGTGTGTCAGGTAGTCAAGACCAACTGTGTGCCACGGTCTGGGTGGAACAGGTAACGGGTAAAGAGTCGCGGCCATCTGAGGTCGAATCTTCGCTCGTCGGCACACGACGCAGCGTTCACAAAAATCTTTCACATCTTGGCGGATTCGTTTCCACCAGAATCTGTCGAGTGCTTTAGCAAGAGTGCTAGCAACTCCTCTGTGACCGGCTGACGAACTTTCGTGCAGCTCTGCGATCAATTTCAGTCGGAGCTCAGAGTTCTGTGGAATACAGAGGCGATTGAGACGCCAAAAGTACCCGTCTCTGGCTTCTATCCGGCTGTCTCTTGTCCACTCACCATCGTCCCCATAAAACGAATCTCGTGAGAACCCCTCGCGAATGAGATCAGCGAACTCAGGGCTCAGCTGCAACGCGTCAACAGTCAGTGAATTTAACTGTGCGTCTTCAAACAGCAGCTGGGACTTCCGTCGTAATTCTCGATCTGACGGAACCTCGCCATCCCAAAATAAGGGTACTGTGGCCTGAGGTACGAAGTCTGGTCGCCGGCTTAACGGGTCAGCTTCGTTCAGAGCTCCCTTGCGATATGCAAGTGTCATCGAGCCCACAAACGGTTGCAAATCCCGCAGGTATCTTGCTTGCCGCTTGTTCAGCCTGTTGTTCGGTTGCCTGAGCAGGTGCCGCAGTGTGTCGTGGTCTGTTACGACAAGGAACTTAGAACAGCCTTCAAGATAGCACCTCCAATGCTTGACAGCTTCGCATACGGCCAAAGCTTCTAAGTCGTACGCAGAGTAAGTGTTACCACGCTCAGCTGGATTCAGCTTACGCGCCCAGTAAGAGACTGGTTGAAGACCGCCTCCTTGGTCTTGCAACAGGACTGCTGCAATCCCCACTGTGGAAGCATCTGTAGCTACGGTGAACGTCGCGTCCGAGCCGACCTCCGGAAGGATCAGGCATGGCGCGGAAATGAGCCGTAACTTGAGAGTCTCGAAGGCTTCCAAACAGGCAGGCGTCAGCGTAACCTTCTGTGGCTGGGACTTCCGCAGTAAGTCCGTCAATGGAGCCGTAAGGTCGCTAAAATGGTGTATGAATCTCGCATAGAAGTTGCAGAACTGTACGAAACTGCGAACCTCCTTCTGCGTCTTGGGCACTGGCCAGTCTGCAACGGCCTCGACTTTCTTTGTGGAAACCGAAATTTTTCCGGCTGACACAGTGTAGCCCAGATACTCCATTTCTTGCAATCCGAAGAAGCATTTCTTAAGGCGCAATTTCAGCCCTTCCTCCTTGAATCGCTGTAGCACTAGACGCAGGTGCTCCAGGTGCTCTTCCAGAGTTCGACTGTAGATACAGACGTCATCCAGGTAGACTGTCACGAACTTATGTAAAAAGTCGCGAAGTATGTCGTTCATCATCCTCTGAAATGTAGCTGGTGCATTACACAGGCCAAACGGCATGGCGACCCATTCCATTAAGCCATCAGGGGTCTGAAAAGCCGTCTTGTGAACGTCCTGATCACGCACTCGAACTTGCCAGAATCCAGAAGCGAGGTCGAGGTGTGTGTAAAAGTTCGCGTCCTTAAGTTCGTCCAGTGTGTCGTCCACACGCGGTAGCGGGTAAGCATCTTTACGCGTAACCTCGTTAAGACCGCGGTAGTCAATGCAAAGACGTAGCGAGCCATCAGCTTTTCGCACAAAAAGAATTGGCGAGCCGAATTCACTGTAGCTGGGGCGTATCAACCCAGCTTCCACTGCGTCTTTAAGCTGTCGATTAAGCTCAGCGCGCTCTGCGGGTGACAATCTGTTCAGACGTTGACGTCGCATCGGGCCAATTGTTTCAATGGGATGATCCCACTGTCGGCTTACAGGTGGAGAGTCGACAGGTCGCAGTAACTCCGGGAAGTCATCAAAGAGTAAAGACCGGAAGTTATCACGTTGTTCTGCTGTTAGTTCCTCTCCAGTGTGAAAGTCTGTCGTTTGTTCAGCGACTGACGTAAGTTCAATGACGTAAAAATCAGCATGACGTCCTCTGCTGCGGCGCGTCTTGCGCATGAGCTTCTGAACTTTCGTAGACGACAGGAGTAGACACTCAGGGCGTCGTTCCTCGAGTGTAGTCTCCACAGCTGTGCCGTCCATTAGTGTAAAAATTCTGGTTGTACCAAATTGTAAAGAGGCCTGTTCGTCATCAAGCCATGGTAAACCCAGGATTAAATCAGCTGTGCGTAAATCACGTAAGACATAAAAAGTCCGGTGAAACTCGTGTCGAGCCAGCTCAAAAGTGACGTCGCAGACTGTCGTAGAAGTCACTCGTTGTCCATTAGCGAGTCGAACTGGGGTTTTACTGGCAGACTTCCGAGTCTGTAAAGCAAAGCGTCGTACAAAGTCCTCTGACACAAAATCAAGTGTCGCAGCACAGTCCACTAATCCAGAAATGTGGTGTCCGCCATCAGGAGTTTTCACAGTCAGCTCAGTTCGAATTAACGGGCGAGCTTCCGTGAGGTCAGTCAGTAGGGCTGTAGCTGTCGAAGAAAATTGTCGCAGCGTAGCGATGGACTGTTCCGAGTCGTCTGTTGGTACAGGTACCGAGTCGGGTTGATCAGGTGCTGTAGGTTCTGGTGAGTCGTTAAACGCACAATCTGCGTCGACTAACCACAGCTGTACAGGCCAAGGGGCTGGAGCAACCACCTCCTGTTGCGCTGGATTCTCCAGTGACTGACGTGTAAAAAGCTGTGTCCTTGCTGGGAATTCTTGATAGAGTTTCCAGTGCTTAGTCACCTGAGTAAATTTCGCCCACTTCGGTAGTACAAATACAGCCATCGTAGATGTCGGAGATGTTCGACGACAATCCTCAAAATGCTGCGCAATCTGCTCAGCTAACTCCCAGGGTGGGTTGATGAACACCCTCTCTCCTGTCAAGTCTCTGTCTAGAATCGAGTCACTCGGCGAACAGTGAGGTAAGTCACCGTGCGAGTTAAGACCTTCATCATCAGCACATCCTTCCAACGTGAAGTTGAATCGTGCATGCAGAGGGTCAAAGACTGAGTCAACCAGTTTCCAATCAACTGAACGTCTGGTTACAGGTTTACGACTCTGTCTCTGCTTAGTCTGACGACGACGACCTGCTACTTGCGTTACAGGTGTCGCAACTGTAGTCGATGGAGATGCCGAAGGTTTATCGACGACCTCTGTCGCTAGCAGTGTCTCAGAATGAACAGTAGATGTAGCCGGCTGCTCCAGTTCATTTGTAGAACAGCCTTGCCACCATCATTGCTTCTTAGGTTGCATTGGTGCCTTGCCTTTGAACTCCGGGCATTGGAACAAACGGTGTCCCTTCTTGTGGCACTTGAAGCAAAGTCCTTCGTCCATGTGTCGCTTACGCTCCTCAGCTGTCATTGCATTTGCGATTGAATTAAAATCTTCGCGACCGGATGGTTGACCACGTCCACCATTGTTGCCACCACGACCACCATTGTTACCACCTCCACGTCCACGTCCGCGGCCTCGTCCTCGGCCACCCTTGTTACGTTTCCAGACGTTAGAGGCTTCCTCAAAAGGGTCTTCAAGGTTGCGCTTGCGAGAGGATTGGGTAGATGGTCCAGCAGCAGACCTTGCATTGCCTAATTCCGGCGAGTCTGTCACGACGTCATTCAGAAAGTTTTGTAGCTCCGCGAGCGTAATCTGGTAACCTAGTTGCGCTCGGTGTGATCTAGCCAGTCTCTGGAGGTCCACGTTTGCAAGACCAGTAATGAAGCGTACACACTGTACCTCCGCTGTCAGGTCTTGACGAGAACGGCGTAAGTAGTCGTTGTACTTCTTAGTAAAAAGCGCGTAACTCATCGTGTTGCTCTGTGTAAAACTTAGCAAAGCGTTAATTGCGTCATCCTGAATGTTCGGAAGAAACGTAGACTTGCGTATCTCCGCAACAAGCTCGTTGTACGTAGATGGAATTGGAGGATGATTTTTCCGGTTCAACCACCATCCACCAAGGAGTCCAGAAAACTGTGAAGTAACCCAGAACACTGCATCGTACGAGTCAGCTGCAATCCCAAGCATTACAAAACGCTGAGGCTGAGCTTCGAGCCAATCCTCCAGTACAGGTGGGTCTTGACCATTCTGGTACGGTGAAGTAATGGCAGCCTTACGCTGAGTCTCCGTAAGAGTCACTGATAGTCCTGCCAAGTTGTGGGTAGGCATCGGCATTCCCACTCGTAAATCTGTAGGTCCCACTCCAGTCAGTCGGTTGATGTGTCCAACAATCAGCAGCCAGACAGAACCAGAGTCGACCGTTGTAAACCGGGGGTACATGTGGAGCTGTCTCGGGATAGACGTGTCTTCATGCATGACTGGAACATGTTGTGTCATTGCTCGATAGAAAGATTCCCACTGAGTCACGTAACCAAAGTGAAGTAAATCACTCTTGTGCTTCTCAGCACGAAGTAACCCAGTCTGTGCAGGCGTAAGTGTCAGACCGTCAGTGTTGATGATTTCCGGGACGACGTAAGTGCCATCCGGATTAACTGTCGACTGTTCCAAAACAACCTGCTCGACCTGAGCAGGTGTACGTAAGTTGCTCGTAGCAAACAGGACAGGAATAGACGCAGAGTACACGGAAACAAGCTGTCGTCCTTGAGGTAGCGTAACGTTCACAGGTTCACCACTCAACAGCGTCAAATCATCCGGTGTCAAAACAAGACCGGTCTCCTCGTGTAATTCGCGAATAGCAGCGTCGACAGGCTCTTCGTTGGGTAAGACAGAGCCAGCAGGGAACCAAGTTCTACCAGTACGAGGCTCACGCTGAAACACCAACTTCAAATCCGACCGTTTAGTTCCTCCAACGTGAATTACCAACACCACGTAATGACCAGGTCCAAGAGAAGCCATCTCAACTCAATCAAACAACGTCGAGCAGTTCAATAAGCGAACGAAAGCGTGCGTCGACCAAAGAGCTCCGAAACCAGTGTGGCGGTTAGCCTCTGAAAGCTAAACGCTAGCACAAATCTGTTCTAGTCTGTCTAGCTCTGTGTCGTAAGATTGCAATTGATGTTGTCGAGAGGTAATTGATGAAAGATGTTTCACTGCTGTACTTGGGCAGTAGATGTTGTAAATGAACAAAGGAATTGTTAAAAGGTTCTGTCACCTCCCTCTACTGCACTGGGCTTAAATAGGTTTCAGCCCAGACTGGTTACGCCTGCAAGCTATGCTTACGTGTCAGGCGTTAGTGCTGTTCAACCGTCGTCATCTGCCTCGAGACGCGGCCTGCCTAGCATTGGGTTTCACGACGCGGCTCCTTCTGCATTGGAGAGCTCGTTCTGGCGCGTCATCTGGCTAGTTAGATTAATTATGCATATCTGTACGTACCGGGAGGTACTGGTCGTACTGTAGCATCAGCACCATTACAATATTGCAGTAGCGACGTACCCACGAGTATACGTCCGTCCTGTGGAAAAGCACGAATTGGAATTCGTAACGAGTACCTGTACAATGTCCTGCAATGTACTGTTGCAGGACTGTACTCGTCACACAATGGTGTTGATATTAATGTAAACACCGACATCTACATACATAATGGGGTCATGCCGGAAGGATGTGGAAGATACATTCGGAATCTTGAAAAAAGATTCCAGATTTTAAGGACACCCATACTATTCAACAAGGAGAGCTCAATCAATTCAATTATTAAAATATGCTGTACTTTACAGCGGTGGCACCATGCAGTCAAGCCCCCCTATTCTGCGACGGTGCGGCTCTCACACACACAGTAGCACACACACAGTAGCACACACACACACACACACACACACACACACACACACACACACACACACACACACACACACACACACACACATAGTAGCACACACACACACACACACACACAGTCTCACACACATACACACATACACACGCACAGGCACGCACAGGCACGCACAGGCACACGCACAGTCACACACATACACACGCACAGTCACACACACACACACACACACACACACACACACACACAGTCTCACACACACACATAGTAGCACACACACACACAGTCTCACACAGACACACACACACATACATACATACATACACACATACACTCACGCACACAGTCACACAGTCACACACACAGTCACACACATACACACACACACACACACACACACACACAGTCTCACACACACATAGTAGCACACAGATACACACGCACAATCACTTACACTGTCACACACACAGTCAGACAGACACACACAGTCACACACGCACAGTCACACACACACACACAGTCACACATACACACACACAAACACACAAGCAAACACACACACACAAACACACACACATGTCATTGGATCATTAGCCTACTAATACAAATACACCGCTGTTTGGTACGCACTACCCAGCATTACCGCAACATTGTGTCGGATGATGATTCTCGAGTTCGTCGTAATGTAGACGACGACTTCACGTCGACGGGCTCGCTCATCTGGACCGTGCAGCCCAGGGTCGAAGCTGGTTATGAGAATTTCAGGAAGCTGCTTGTAGAGCATCATGTATGGCTAGACCGTGAGAGTATGTTTTTGTGGCTACGCAGCTCTGGAAACATTGCGTAGTTGTAGATATATGAAGTGGCAGCAGTAACACGGCATTCGCAGCAACTGTAATTGATGATTACATGTCATCAAGTATGGCTTTCACCTAGTCCTCCACCACGCCATTGCCACTCCCCTCCTCCTCACTCTCATTGTCACTGCTAGAAGTAATGACATTATCAGTAATTGCTGCTTCACTAGCTTTATCATTTCCTGCACTCTGTGCATGTCCAGACGTGCTAGGGTCACCAATGCTTGCAGCTGGCGACGCGGGTGCCCATGGCTGTCGGGCGCGTTGTGCTAGGAACGGTTCCTTCATGTGCAACCGATACTCCTCAACATCCGCAACAATGGCTTGCTGTTGAGCATTGTTTTGGGTTGCCATATTGAATGCCAAAGTCAATGAGTTTTGATAGTTCGTGGAAACTATATCACGTATAATACCCCTTAACTCTTCCTTCACAGCCTTTGACGCAAGGGTGAGATTAGGAGATACCAAGTCAATCTCACCTTCTAGAGTCCCAAGGTCCTCTTTCGGCTTCTTGTGTTTCTTGTCGAACTGCATCTTCTTCTTTCTTGCCTCCACTCGACTCTTCGCTGGGCGGTCCGCGGCGACACCCTCCCCGTCGTCCACATCTCCTCTCGCCGACGCCACGAAGGCCAGCTCAGGACGACACGCTTCACCAATTGGAGGCCCGCAATGCACGAAGATCTCGGCACAGCGGCGGCGTCTACATCCAACCCCACCTTCTCCTCCGAGCAGTTGTCGTCCGCGACAGCACCATCTCCGATCTCTGCCTTACGTTGTGTCTTTGACATCTTTTTCGCGTTCGGGTTTGCGAGCCGTTGGACGCAGCTGCCGTCCGCGGTAGCACCGTCGGCGGCCTCCTTCTCGCGCTTCTTGCGGGGCTTTATGTTTTCGATGGTGCCCGTCCACTGTTTTCCGGAGGGGGTGCCCTTCACCGTCCAAGAACTCACCAACGACCTAAAGCGGGTGCGACATAGTCATATAAAAAGTTCGCGTGTTGGGTTGTGACAAGTCGGGCAAGTGGGCAAGGCGGGCGGGTACCTCAAAGGTCACGCCCGCAATTCCGCATTGATGTTAAGCCACCTCTCCCACATTCGCCCCGAGCGCAAAGGGTGGCACCGCAGTTCCACGCTTTGTTCGGGTGTCACCTTATCCCTTGCGAAGAGGTGCTTCAAGCGGCCGAGCGCGAGCTGCTTGAAGAGAATTGCGGCACGCTCGCAGAGAAGCACTTCCACCCCCTTCAGTCCGTTATCGGGCGCCTCCTTCTTCGTGTGCCCCAGCTCCGAGGTGGAGAGGGACACCTAAAGCGCAACTTGTTTCTCCGCCTCTGTCAAGTGCCATCGTCCGGCTTGCGCGGCCCACTCTTCGGAACATTTGCGTTGAAGCATATTGGGCGGACGTAGCTGGCGATGTTGGGCGGGGCTGTGGGTGGTGAGATAATGCGTGGCGATTACTACCAGCTATAGGGGGAAGAGCCCCGCGCGACGCGAAAAACGGGATATATTGTATAATATACTAGTTGCCCGAGTTGTGAACCTCCTCCCGGTTGACGGCTCGGGCAAAGAGGAACACGGCTTGGGCCTCAAGCCGCGTTCCTTTTGGCCCGAGCGCCGTGTTCCTTTGGGCCGGTGCACGGCTCGCGAGCCGTGTATCGTAATTTGAATAAATACCTGTGTTAGCGATATTTTCGGTACATGGTTCGCGAGCCGTGCATGTACTTTTTTTAATTCGGAATACAAGCTCTGTCACTTGATAAGTCCAAGTTATCGGTTAAGGGTTGATGCGAATACAACTTTTGACCCCGCGGCCCAGTAATTTGCGCTACTTTATCCGTTTAGGATGATGCGAATATCAGCTTTAAAAAGACCGCGTAAATCGACCCGCGAGACTGGATCGACTTACTCTCAAGACCGTTCAACGACATTTTACCGCCATTAAACGCCTCTACACCGGGACTATGGACACTTCGACACGACGAGACGGACAGGTTTCTAACCGGAAAAAAAAATCCTCCCGCGACGAATATCGACACCTAGCGTGCTATGGCGTTTCCTATCCAACCGAGGACGCGGCGCTCAAAACAACTATGGCAACCATTCGTTCGACGACCGCTACCGCAGCGGAAAGAGCGCACGCCTGGGATGTCCACGACGCGGCCGTTCGGACACACAAGGTTGTCACGCATGCCGTCGAGTCATGACTTACCTACATTCGGCGCTTCAAGGGCAAGAAGGCCCTCGCATGAGAGGAGCGAGTCGCCGACCGCCTCGTTTACTCCCGCTTGATCGACACGGAGAAAGCCGAGCGCAACACCAATGGCGTCGACGGACTACTCGTAGTCCTAGAAGACAGACACATCGAGGTTAGTCTTCACGCGGCTGCAAAAGCTCAAGCCGCTCAAACCTTTAAGCAGCCGCCACCCAGCATAGGGGACCGAGGCAACCCGGACAGACCTACCTCGCGGCCGGACAAGAACCTCAAGGACAAGGAGCCAACGACAAGGAGAAATACGAGAAGAGAGAGAAGGACAAGGCACGCCAACACAAGAAGCCCGAGCCCAAGGCAAAGGGCTGATGGTGTGCACCGCCGCTCCGATTCGTGCAACCCAACCTCTGATTACATGCGACATCGCGTGCGACGGAGATGGCGCGAGTGGGAGAAAATCGGCGCGAACCCTACACGGAATCCGGGATGGAGTATCGACACCGTTCCAAAACAACCGCCCACCCCAACCATTCAACCAAGGAGTGTCGTTACTAGACGCCACCCATGCCCAACTGGAATTCGTCGACCGCGAGCTAGCGTGCTTCATACAAGCAGGGACGTGGGAGCCATGTACCTACAACGACTACGTTTCCAGACTCTTCCTAGTGCCAAAGCCGGGCAATACCTAGTGGAGGCTCATCTTCGACCTGCGAACACTAAACAAGCACTGCGTACGAAAGCGACTCAAGATGGAAACGCCCTTGGGAGTCAAGCACCTAATGAGAAATGGACACTACATGTTCAGCTTCGACCTACAAGACGGGGTCTACGCGCTAGGCATCAACCCAATGGACCGCGGTCACTTCATCGACTTCCGCGGACATCTCTACCGATTCACGGGGCTACCTATGGGGTGGTCCCTATCTTTGTTCTATTTTTTAAAGATGACGCTCACTTTTGTAAACTTCCTTCGCGCACCGGACCCGGAACTCCTTATCTCACCGCGAGGCAAATGCACGAAGACCTACCTCGAAACAACGCGTTGGCACGGCGCGATGTTCCTACCCTACGTCGACGACTTTATCCTATTCCCGTCTACCGAGAAGGAGGCGCTCACCTTACGCCAACGCCTAGCCAAGGTCTTCGGCCATCTCGGCCTATTGCGCGACCCAACCAAGGGCTTTTAGACACCAACGCAAGTCGGCCACCGGGTGGGACTCGACATCGACAAAACGTCATGCTACTTCTATACCCCGGAGACAAAACTCACAAAGACCGCGCAAAAAGCCACACATCCCATCGGACGAGCTACACGGGACGTATGTTGGCTACCCGCCAAGGACCTTCAATCACTCGCAGGCCATGCACAATACCTTTTCTTGGCGATTCTAGCAACCATATTCTCCCTCCGAGAACTTCACTCCGTCGTCGAGATGTGGGGAGGCCTCGTCCGGCTAACACCCCAGCTACGTCGCGACACGCAGTGGTGGACATAGGTTCCCACTCAGTCCAACGGAAAACCCATTTACAAGCCCGTTGAGACCGCGTACCTTCACACGGCGGAGAGATCCGGTTATGGGTGGGACGCGGTACTGAACGAGCACCTTGAGGCTCGAGGATTTCGGAGCGCCGAGGACGAACACTATATGGAAACAATTGAAGGCCGTCCGTCACGTGTCGAGAGTTTTTTGCCGCAGTTGGCCAGCCGCAACGTCCTTATGCACGAGGACAACCAGACAGTCACTCACATTCTAACATGCTTTTCCTCACGGTCACCTCTAAGGATGGAGGAACTACGACGTCTGTGGTGCTTACTCGACACAAAAAGCATCAGCCTCCGGGCACGCTACATCCGTTCGGCAGCCAACGTATTGGCCGACAAGCTTAGTTGACACATCGACAACGACGTTTGGAAGCTCTAGACCAGGTAGATTTTACGGAACTTGACGTGAGGCTCGGACGACACTCGATCGATCGCTTCCCTTCGGCGCTCAACACCCTACAACCGCGATATAACGTAAGATAGAGAAACCCGACATGCGAAACGGTGGACGCGCTCCACCTCTCATACGACAATTGCACAAGGAAGACAAGTGGTGCAACCCCCTCCTTGCCCCCTCCGTACCCAACCTCGTCTAAAAACTACCGCAGAGCGGCGCAGCACCTACAGTGGTCGCCCCCCGATGGACACGCAAGGTATGGCACCAAGCGCTTACGGAGATGGCCTCAAGAGAACTGATCGTCGCGTCATGTCCAAACTTGTTCCAACCCGGACGTCGGGCACTACGCGGTACAATAGGGTTTCATCACGGGGCCGTCATTGTATTCCGAGTTCCTTCCCGGCTTGGCTCTACCTAAGACGATGAGCGGTGGGTGCTACGTTAGCACGTTTTCCGGGACTACGCAGACACACATGGTCCAAGTATATCGTAAACGTCACACCAACACCAACCCGTGGATCGATACGATGAAATAACCGTACATGACGATGAATCTCGGCTATGAGGTACTCGGCGCGAAGACTATAACCCTATTCTCCGCAACATTTGCACCCAACACAACAACAACTTGCGGCAGTACTATCCGCCGATACTTCGACTTTTGTGAGGAGCGCATAATCGCGCCACTTGCGGCTACACCGGCTCACATGGCACGAAACGTCACGTGGCTAGGACAGCTCGGCACCATCAAGGCATCTAGTCTACAACCTTACTTGTCGGGAGTCAACGGCTTCTTCAAGGATCACGGTCTCGAAGCAATTGCCCTCGGCGACCTAGTCGCTAAGGTGAGAAAAGGACTTGCCGCCTCAAAGTTCGCGATTGAAGACACGCCAATACGAGTGCACCTACTAGCCTCCATCGTAGTCTAAGCCCTACGCATGGCCCAAGCCCTACGACTCCAACTCACGGATTCCCCTACACGTGCGACGCTCCAAACAAGCTCACCACGAGACCAAGTACGATTCCTACGGGCGTGTACGACTGTGGTAGTATTGCATTTATTCTTTTGTCGCTTGGACTCACGAATATACTGCTTAACCGAGGACCTCGTCGCTTCCGAGGAAGACAATATTCGCTTATACCATCGTACGAGAAAAAGACAACGCGGAGTGTCAGCAAAGCGCAAACTACTGTGTCACCTTCCGCCCACGCTTCACACATATGTGACTCAAACATTACTCTTCTTCGATGTTATTCGACGCAATCTCTCGCGCGGAAAAATATCCGACAGCTCGTTGGGCGATCGATGGGTCTGAAAAACACGACAAATGGGCAGCCAACACGCTCACTGGATGGTTCCACGAGGTCACATCGGCGCTTCGGGAGCGTCCCTTAGTAAAATGTTTCAATTGGACCTCGCACTTCTTACGCAAGACATAAACGACAGCCGCGTACATCGTCGGAGTTACGCTACAAAATATCAAGTACCTCGGCGGTTGGTCAATTGAGTCAAGCGTCGTCCTTGAATACATCGACAGAACCGTCCTTTCATGACTATCATAATGGTCGTTCTTCGGATGGCTTACACCTTGGGGTCCTTGGTTGATGACGATCAACCCGCCCACTGGCGACAACATGGCAAACGGAGCCTCCCTCTGTTTTGTAAGTGGTCGAATTGATATTATAGAGGTTTAAATTGCAGTTGGGGTGAGAATAGTCGGGCGTTGCCAGTTGCCACGAGCCCAGTAGCCCACGACGTGACAAATTCTAACCGCTAGATTACGCATGTCACAGTGGTAAAACACAGACATGCGTTGCCCTTATATGACGCGCCGACACATAGAGGTCGTCCACCTTCTGCCTTAGCGCGAGCACAGCTCACGCAACCCTCCCTTCCGATTCCCTCAATTAGCGTACGTACCGGGCCGGCGGGCAAAAAGTGTAAGAGATTAACACTTTTGGCAAAAAGAGCCTACCCCTGTTGGGTAAACATTGTACTAGGGTAGACATACCTTGGTATGTTACCCTTGCATTGCCCTAATATGCGCGCCGCCACGGTGAGCCCACATTGAACCTCCCCGTAGACAGTCGAAGCGCCAATTCTCGCTCCAATGTATTGGGCCAGTTTCCGCAGAGCAAACTGTCGTCCATCTCCAACCTCGATCCCCTCGGCTCGTGGTGTTACTGCACAGCACCCGCCGCACGGGTTATAACGGAAAACAGTAGCTGGGAATAGTATCTCTGAACAGGCGTGATGGCTCAACAGACAGCAAACTTTCTGGGGCGCCTGGCGCGGTACGCCGCGGGCTTGGGCGTCGCCGGCAGCGCGCTGCAGGCGACGCTGTACAACGTGGACGGCGGGGAGCGCGCGGTGATGTTCGATCGCTTCTCCGGCGTGTCTGACACAACTTACGGAGAGGGCACCCACTTTCGTATCCCTTGGCTGCAAAGCCCCCATATCTTTGACGTCCGTACCAGGCCTCGCACCATCAGTTCCGTTACAGGTGGGAGTGCTTGGGACCGTCCGGCTGTGCGGCTGGTGCCCCCTCTCGTGCTTTTATTTACTTGCAGGTTCCACGGAATATTGTTTTTGGCAGCAACGCTACAGGTACTGTCTTCCCTGGGCTGGCCTCGCATGTCAACTCGTTTGCCTGACTTTTGTCTCTTAGGTACTAAGGACCTCCAGATGGTGAACATCAGCCTGAGGCTGCTGTCCCGGCCAGAACAGCAGAAACTCCCCACGATTTTCTCAGGCCTGGGCCTGGACTGGGACGAGCGCGTGCTGCCCTCCATTGGAAATGAGGTGCTGAAGTCTGTTGTGGCAAGATACAATGCCGACCAGCTGCTGACGATGCGTGACCAGGTGCTCTCTGCTGCTCATCCACATAGGGCTACATTAACCTATGCTTACCTGTCTCGCTGTGAACTCTGCCTCACCTCAAAACAATTAGGAAAATCTTGGAATGACGGAAGAAAGCTCGAACTGGGATGCTGATGTTTTTTGTTTATGATCTGCGCTCAGGTTTCTCGGGAAGTGCGCCAGCAGCTCGTCGAACGCGCTAGTCAGTTCAACATTGTGCTTGAGGATGTTGCCATCACCCATTTATCTTTCGGTGCGGAGTTTTCCAAGGCCATTGAGGCGAAGCAGGTCGCGTATCAGGATGCTGAGCGGGCAAAGTACGTTGTGCTCAAAGCGGAACAGGAGCGAAAGGTGTGTACCTTAACTCTTGTGGCGCACCAATGCAGTTGTTTGATGGGGGCATGCATAGGTTGACACCGTGCTGCCCCGCCATGTTCAGGCGTCTGTCATCAGGGCAGAGGGCGAGAGTGAGGCTGCCAAGCTGATTTCTGAGGCCACACGGGCAGCTGGCTCTGGCCTTATTGAGCTTCGCCGTATCGAGGCTGCCAAGGAGGTTGCGCAGACCATGTCCAAGAGCCGTAATGTTGTGTACCTGCCTCAAAGTGGCAACATGTTGCTCGGCCTCAACAGCGGGGGCAACTCATGATTCAGCTGTGTCTGATCAGTAGCTGTTCTCCCTTCATAACCGGCTTTCATCAACCTTGTAAGTCAGTATGAGCGGGTGTGCTTTCGTGTTTACAGTTTCAAATTGCTGCAGCAGGTGCACACCACTACCAATACTGATATTACCGCCACAGTAAATGAAACCTCCCAAAATATCAACCTGATTTGAGTATACCATGTACTCATGCAGTTGCATATTACACTTTTATGTTAACACATACTTTTTGAGAATTAGCTCTGAGCATCCCAACTAGATGCGCTTACTGATCAAGTAGTACATACCAAGTGATGTAAACGGCGGCCACCCGGCACTTGCGGTACCCGCCGCACTAAGCAGAACGAACTTCGCCACCAACGTCACCGCAGACTTCCAGAGATAATGTAGCAGGGATCAAATTCGCAGAGTTGTCGATAATGCAGTAGGCTTAGCTGTAGATTTATTCGGACGAAAGAGGAGTTCCTCACGGATTTTGCGACAGGCATTGGCGTCATTTTATTGGAGGCTACAGGTGCGCAAATGGTAAGAATACAATACTTATTGTTTTACAAATTTCCACAGGCCGACTGCCTTGTCTTAGTCCAACTAGGGAAATCATAGTGAGCTTCGGAATGGTAGGCAGAATGTGGCCTTGACATGCTGATGCGGGAACCCCACATCCTCACCAACAGTGTTTCAATTTGGCAACAGTGTCAGAATAATTTTGACGGCGGTAGTTTTAGCGGACTCCGACCGGGTTCATGAGTCTCAAGGCGTGTCCTGGCTGAATCCTGAAGTCCCGAAGGACGTTGACAGTGTTTTGAAGCACATGCTGGTATAGAAGCTCGTGATTATACCTTGTGGTAAACAGCGCCAAGGAATAGCAAGTCAGTCGGAGCAACAAGCCGGCAGCAACGTATAAAGACGTAGTGACAACCACGTACAAAGATGCAGCAACAAATAGACCATACGAACAACAATCTGACAAAAACATGCTGCTATTGCATACCTGTAAAGTTTTTTCCAGCTAGGAGGAGATGCCGCCGGGGAGACGCCGTACTTGTAGATGCAAAGCTCTCGCCACAGTTCCTCGTTTTCTCCCAGCACACTGCCAGGACGAAGTGGGTTGCAGAGTTGCACAATATTGCTGAGGAAAGTTCTCCGGGTGACGTCTCGACAATCGACTGTCGTGGTGTAGAACGGCAGCATCACAGCGTTGCACACCGGAGATAAAAAGCTTATTGTAGAAGCATGTTCGTAGCCTTCGCTGAAGTTGGTGCCGAGTATTAGTACTCCTTACCTGAACGACTTGCACACCATAGATAGAGCAACCAGTCCGGCAGCACTCGCCTGAGTGCGCCCTATGGCGAGTAGGAGCTCTGACGGTAGCTCGTGCCACTGGGAGAACTGCTGAGAGCGTGAACGCATTTTCGGGCTACTTCGTCGATGCTGACAACTGGGGAGCGTAGCATGGAAAAGGGGGTGGACGATCAGGGCCATGCTGCCCCTCTCCTCCACAGACTGGTTGCTACTCTCGCCAACCCCGGACCGCGGTACAGAAAGCAGTTCCGTACTGGTGCGAGTCTGAGGGAGCAACCAGCGAAAAAGAAAACGCAGCGGAAAAAAAACCCACATTCAGTGAGATTATGTCGTACCTCCCAGTCGCAGCAGGTTGCACAGCGGGCTTTTCAGTGAAAACTGCCAATCGAAACTATTGAACAGGGCCACAGTTTGTTTGCAACTGCGTTGGTTGGATGATTCTTAGTTAGTGTGTGAAAACTGCAGGAAGCGCGCTAGAGCGCGCGGGGGTGAGGAGAGCGGAGTTTCGTCATCCCTGCAGCCCAGCCAGGGAAGAATGGGAGGAAGGCTTGCTTACACATTTTGTTAAGGAGTTGATGAGGAAAAAGAAATATTGAAGGGTTTCTAGGTAGGCAATGCACCATGCAATCAGGCTGGACCTTAAACGACACTCCATTTATTGGGTAGACTCATAGTGCACTGACCGAGGAAGAGAAGACGAACATCGGTTAAAGAAAAGGAAGGAATCTAGGTGGCAAGCGATGTCCCCACTGTCGTCCACTCACAATCTTAGGGTCTATCACAATATACGCCACGTCAAAATACGTAACCAAAGCACGGTTGCTCTCCCGGTCAGCTCGTACTCGTTGAACTGTCTCTCTTATTTTCAACCTCCGCACGTGCTCGGACACCAAGCTCCACGTCTCAAGCCGTCCGGGGAATTCCACGGGATGTATGTAGTCACATGGAAATAATAATATGGTGTGACGTTCCGCCGGGGTGACGCAAGTGTGACGCGTACAACCATGCAAAAGTACATTACACGACATTGTAAAGGTACTCGTTACTAATTCTAATTCGTGCATTTCCATCGGAAGGACGTACATCGTGGGTACGTCGCTACTGCAATTTAGCGAGGGTTATGATGCGTTATGTCCTACCGTTACCTCCCGGTACGTACATGTACGCACATGAAATCTAACTAGCTAGACGACGCGCCGAACGAGGTTCCCAATGCTGGACGAGCCGCGTCGCTATTATGTTGACGACGGTTGGAAAGCCCTAGCGCCTCACACGTAGACCAAGCGAGAGCATGTGCAAGCTAGCTACTAGGGGAAAGTAATTAGAGGTGCAATAGAGGAGTAGAGGGAGGTGGCAGAACTTTTTAACAATTCATTTATTCAATTACAATCTATTGCCAAACACTAAAGAGTAAAGCATCTTCACATCTCTCCTTTCATATGCACTTTCACATGCAGAGGCAACAGCAACAAGTTGAACACAACATATTCATAACTGTAGTTAGCTCTCAAAAGGCCAAATGCCACAATGGTTTCGGAGATTTTTGGTCGACGCACGCTTTCGTCGGTGCATGATTCGCTCGATGGTGTTTGCTTGATTTGAAATGGCTTTTGTCGGACCTGGTAATTATATAGTGATCGTACTAACTGTCGGAGGTTCCAAAGCCTCGGGCATTAAGCTCGTTTTACAACGTGAACCACGTACTCGTAAAACTTGGTTTCTTTCCGGTTCGACTTAATTAACCTACGAAGAGCATGTCGACGCCGCCGTTCTGAGTTACATGAGGAAACAAGCCTTACTTTGACTCATGACGAGTTAACTATGACGAGTAATAATCCGGTTCGAGTGTCGTTACATGAAGGCAAAGATCAGCTCGTTTACGTCTTCTCGGTGTTTGTTCCGGTACCTTTCGTTGCAACTCATATACGCACTCGTGTTAAGCTTATGCAAGCCGTTACAACCCACTCGACAATTATTCGTGATGGCACTTACGTCGTTCCAGCTACGATTGACATTGACGGTCTTTCGCTTACGCCGACTAAGGCTGGGCGACTTCCTGACGCAATGCGTAAGTTTGAGTTACTTCACTTTGGTTACGTGGCTCAATGGGAGACTTTTCGTCGGGCGGTGACTACGAACCAACTACTATGTCACGAGGACACGTCGATGGCGAGGCAGTTTCTTTTCTACTCTCGGTTGTCAACTGTCGACTCTGGTCATGTGTGGATGTTGATAAGAAGTAACAATAATCGTCTTTGTAGTGAAACACCGACTGATTTACGCATGCGAGTTCCGGCCCCCACAACCAACTTTGTTGGCTTGACCGTAACTCTTACTGAGACACGTCGTAAGGCTGCAATTTACCCCCGCTACCAGTCAAGTTGTGACGGAAGAATGGCTCGAGGTGCAGCCTCAACCCTTCGCCATGCTCGGGATTGACGCCGACTCGTACGACGTTGTTGTATGGGTTACGTCTTAATTCTCATGACCTCCGAACATTTAGTGGCTCAGCCGTAAGCAACAAGCTGCTATTCCATACTCGTTTGACACCATGGTGGAGGAGACTCGTTAAGCGTCCTTCTTACCAAACATTCGAGACGACGCAATTTACGCCCTACTTGGACTTGCGCAAGGCAACATGAGTTACGACGACTACACCTAGTTGTTCAACGACCTTTTATTGATGATCTTCAATGCGTTCGATTCATCATTGGACTGGTTAATTTTCAACTTTTGACCCAAGCCAAGTCCCACCGTTCGCAATAAAGGGGTTACACTTTATCCTTGGTGGAGCTACAAAAAATACTAAACGACCTCGTAAGTGCTTCCCCACACATGGGTCGTGCTAGGCCAACAACTACCCAATCAACAACCCATGGAGGTGGACAACTCACTCGTAAGCGACCTAATGACGATCTTTCGGTCGAGGTGTCGAAACGTTGGCAGCGAGGTGAAGGATTAGGGCTTGGTCTGTTGGTCGAGGTCGCGGTCGTGGCAATGATCGTGGAGGCCGTGGTAGAGGCAGGGGTCGAACTTCTCCGAACAGTGGAAGAATTGATTTCAACGCCGGCGCTAGAACTTTGACCCCACATGGGCGCAAACGTCATCAAGAGAAGGGGCTTTGCTTCAAGTGCCATAAGGAAATCGTTTTTACCATTGTCCGGAGCTCAAAGGCAAGGAGGCGGTAGGAGCTCCATCGAAGCAGAAATGATGGTGGCAAGGCTGCTCTTTTGTCGATCGGGAGCAGCTTGCTACATCTACTCGTCGTCCCGAGACAGTGCTAGCGATAGAGGTTGTCGAGCAACACTCGACACCTCCATCGACTACGGTCACGACACCAACGAAATTAAAAGCATGTCGTCGTCGTCAGAACAAGTTGAAAGGGAGTCGTAAACCTGTAACATTCGTTCGATTGATTGGAAACTCGTTGACTCAATTTCCGAACCTTTGTACGCACGCTTTGACTTCACTTTGGAGGGATGTGCCGATGACGAGGGTCTGAGCTCTCATGGTGACTTACCGCAGTATTCGCCGAGTGATTCGATCTTGGAGAGAGACTTGAGCGGAGAGCGCGTGTTCATCAATCCACCTTGCGAGTTGTCAAAACATATCGGTCGTCATTTCGAGAGTTGTATGCAAACACATGGCGTGGATTCGACGATTTTTGGGGGGATCCGATACCTTCTAATCTATTCTTTTCATATCCGAAATGTCCCAAACCTATATTTCTATAAGGTGAAGTGAATAGCGAACTTTTCAACGTTTGGTGAGACGAGTGAAATCCTTAACGAGTGTGTCCCGGTCTATTGAGATACTTTGAGAGACAAATACCCTATTTAATTGAAACTTCCCGCCAACAATCGCGAATGAATATGTGTAATAACCTCGAGTTTGTCGAGTCTCGCTCAAATTTCCGAGTTCGAGTTCATAGTGAGACACTGCACGGGCGTGACACGAATGGATGGTGAGACACAAAGTGAGACACTATGTACTGGAACAAAATCAATTACAGTCGGATAATTCTGTTTTTACTACTCAATCCAATTCTATCCCATGCAACCTGGCAAATCCATCCGTTTGTCCGTCGCACAGTGCCCATACTTTGTGTGTTGATAGGTGTGCCTTAGGGGCACACCACCCTCGGGCATTGTGCTTAATCACCGGGAAATCTAAATCAATGCGAAAATGTTATTTGCAATCTGCATGTTTTAATGTGAAAGTGAATTCTGAAATCTACATGGCTAGTGTAAATTTGATTCACCGCTTTCACATGAAAATATGCAGAATTCAAAGTGCATACATTCGATAGACAAAACGGATAAATAGTCTTGTTACATTTCATATCAGCTCCGCTGAATCATGTTAAATGAAATTTAGCATCCGCGCTCCGCTCAAGCACTCCGCTCCCGACATTTCATACCCGAAATATCCTTGTCTCCCCTGACAAGAATATATACATGACAAGAAAATAATCAGGAAGCAAATTCAATAATCATAAAATTCATAAAACATCACACAATGACATCATCATTATGGCAAAGGCATTCGGCTTCTCCCCTTACGGGTTCATGGAAATCATCAATGCATGGTTCATAGTTGACTCTGACGACCCTTTCTTGAAGTCGTTGTGCATCCTCCCAACGCGGTTGAAGTCTCGCTCACATGTTGCACTCGTCGCCGGTTGCGCAAGGAATTGGCGAGCCATTTGTCTCAGTCTTGGAAGTGAATCGCATGCTTGCTCCGCCAGCAAAGTGGATCAATGTTTTTTCGCTACATGTGGAATGTCGTTATATCCTCTAACTCATCCCGCAACTCTACCTCATGCACATTAACATTGTCAGTAGGCTTCCTCCCCGACATTATCGCGTGAAGACTCGCAGTGCTTTTCATCAGCAAGCTCCATGATGCTAGCTTCTTAAGAGGAGGCTCCGCAACTTTCTCCACTTCCTCGTTGTCGATCACCTTCCAATCCCTTTTCCACACAAGACGAATAGCGGACATGACTTCCTGATTAAACTTCGTCGCATTGAACAGATCATGATCCGGGAAATTGAAGTCGAGGAGCTTGAAGCGGGGGTCAAGAAAATTTGCGATGCCAATATCTTCCTTATCAGAGTCCTCGATGTCAACGAAGAACCTCTTCAAAATTGCCTCACGCATGGCTTCTCGAGCAATGGCAATACATTCCTCAAGCTTCAATACATCCACATCCACAAGACTAGTGTCGGCACGCTCATCTTGGTACCGGACCAGCTCAAGTGCCTCCAGTACTGAAACCACATGACCAAGTAATGGCGACACCAAAGATATGGTAACATACTCATGACCTTGCAACTGCGTAACAATCTGATCAACATGCCAAAGCACACCCGCCATCTCTCGGATGATCTCCCAACCAGTCTCATCTATTGCATAGTCCCCGTACTTTGTTCCGTTCGGATTGGATTGGCCATTATCCGGGACTTGAGTAAAAGACACAAATCTTCAGATTAACTTATCGAACCAATCTTCAGATTAACTACCATTAATGGTCAATTTCATATGGTGGATTCAAACCGGACCGGGGCGACTACTTACAATGTTGTCGTACTTGTGTATAGATGACGCATTATGGACAAAGCACATTGTCTGGGGGAACTGCTCGAGCCACCTTGTTGCTGCCTTGGTGCTCGGCTTACCTTGCGGAAGATTCAGGTCTGTCCGGATGGCGTACAATGTTTGAGTACCCAGTCCACTCCGAGAGAAACGACTTATTATAGCATTCATGCAGCGAACAACTTGCTTGACTCCCTCGGAGTTCAGAAAGATGTTCGCACACAGTTGCAGTCCATGGTCGACGTAGGTAGCCCCCTCGAAATTACCCCACAAGGCCTTGATATTGCTCCCGTTGTCGCATTTCTGAGACGAAGCATGTATGTTGTCATTCCCTCTGTTGAGTTCAATCCGCATGATTATGGATAAAACATGGACACGACTCTCGCACCTTGATGAATACACAAGCTGCAAGTGTGTCAACGTGCGCTTCATGCGCTCACACACCACGACGGTATAGTCAATACCGAGTCCAGAAAGTCCCACCTTGGTGGCGATAGCAATGTTGTTACCTTTAGAATGGATACGACTGAGTGACAATAAGAAGCTTCATACAAGACACTAACAACCATATAATTAATCCATAATGAGACTTATGATCTTACGGGTGTGACGGACGCTTTTAAATGGCTCGCAAAACAATAGCCTATTTTGCAGCTGGAAGTCTTCAACCATCCAATGCCCCATCTTGGCAAACAAAGATAACGCATTCTCACCCTGAACCTCACCGTTGATAGAGACCATCAGTCCCTCCTCCGTCAACTTCTTGATGTCGGCCTTGATACTGTGCCATGACTACGCCACAATTAAGAGTTTCGGTAAGGTGGATTCGGTTAATCTTTTACATAATGCACACCTGCAATTGCCGTTGCATACCTGCGTTGCTAGCTCAACAATATATCTCATGATAGTCTCACTAGATGGGCCCTTGTATGCGCCGCCGGAGATAGCGTGAATCCATTCACGATGCTCAATATCCGTCCGTATGATCCCAAGGGGACGGCACCTCTTCGTGACCCATTTCGCTGCCATTATATCTAGTACCTTCTTCCTTTGCTTTAATATCTGAAAAGCAATAACAACATATTTCAGCACACATGCAAGGTCAAACTCAAGCGGGTTGGACTGTGAACACAATACCTTGTGATTATGAATAGTCGATTGAGGCTACTCCTCACTAACGGGGACAAACTCCCATGACTGTAGATCTTGTATGTAGACCTTGTTGTCCACCATCCTGACTTGCTTTACGAGGTTGCTCGTGGACTTGTTGTAGGCGATCTCCTTCGCGCGCAAAACACACTTGACCCAAAAGCCTCCGTCATCCACCCGGTACTCCTTCGTAAAATGCTTCCATACTGATGATTTTCGGCGTGGCCCATGCTCTCCCTTCAACGACGGAGCACGCACTAGCTCGGTCGTTTCACCGCATGTTTCGTCTTCTTGCTCCTTAGTCTTCGCCGCTTCCCGTAGTTAATTCTTATGTTGTATGCGAAGTTTCTCACCACCTTCATACTTTTACGCACCCCGCAGAAATACAATTACAAACTTGTCGCTAGCTAGTCGCTAGCTAGTAAAGAATTCCAACAAGGTCACAAGTAACGAATGATCTTTGTACTTGATAAATGAAAATGGACAAGACCATCATCCAAAAGATCAAATATAGCAACGGGGAGTGAAGCACGGGCGATATAAAACATACATATCTACTTCTTCTATGTGCGTCTTGGATCCCGCCGTTTGCTACAAACTGACGGCAACTCGACGTACGAAAACCGGGGTCGTCGACGGAAGCTCGTAAATCATTTTATCAATATACAAATGAAGCTACAAACAAGTTCACAGTGTTATTTTGCTCTGACTATATGCTAACGAGGAAACATAACGGCGAGTTCTCAAATGAAAGTAGACCATTTGCACGAGAGATCTGTCTGCCCGATGCCGTGAAACATGGTGAAAAAAAGGCCGGGAATTACACCTAGACACCTACACTTATTAGATTATTCGATGTCATGTTTAATAAAAACCGAGCAATAACACCAAACCTACGGAACGAGCGAAATTGGTAGAGAATGATCAACCTGCGTGTAAACACTACAATAAAAAAATAAAACAATAAAAGGGAACGCGCCTTATCTGCTTCGACCTTGGCCCCCTTGAACTATTGCAATACGAATTCCCAATTACCTTGCCCTTTCATGTTTACAACGTACTCCGTGGTTTTCGCTTCTTCCGGAAGTCCCTCCCATTTGGATATGTAACAGGGACACCCTACAATCGATCCGCGACAATTGAAGCGACACGGTATAACTCACGCCCTTCATAGATATCCCCCCGACCTTTGGAGGTCATGTACACATAGTCACCGTGAATAGGTTATGGGCCCCCGCCTCACGTCACTCACGCGCGACAACCTGGTTCGGCGAGCTGCGATCGACAGCTCTCCCGCAGAAGGCAAGTTTCCTTAGACTCCTAGTACTTTCAACCTGTAGTCGGCGGTATCGCCAGTATAAACTGCGATTTTAAAACCCGCAGCGAATCAGCCACCAGCGCAGCGCTCCACCTGTCCTGGCCTTGGCCTCGACTTGTGCCCCACACTGGGTGGAGGATACAGAAAAGGTGCTCTGAGACACCCCGGGGCTACAGGCCGAGGGGTCGGCGGGCATCAGGCCGTCTCTTTGCATACCGCTGTTAGGCACGAGTCCGGCTAGCGGTTTTTACCGCTGCCTGTTTTCTATCCAGCTCTTTCTTTTTCGCCCTCTGTCGAAATGGCGCAGAAAAACCCGCATGTTTCACATGTTGGTTCCCCTGACCCAGGCTCTCAGCAGAGCACTGTCGATCACCCCCCGGACACTCTCGCACTGCTCGTTGCGCAAGTGGCGCACTTAAAAGCTCGTCTCGACTCGCAGTCGGCCGAGGGTGTTGTTGCTGCTGCGGGTGCTAATCCGCACCCCCATGTAGCTCAGCGCCGCCACGCTGCTCACATCGAACCCGTCCGGGACAGCCACGACGGCCACACCCTCCACCTGCAGAGCACTGTCGATACTACCCAGGGTGTCCTCGAGCTCCTCCGTGTGCAACTGACGCGCCTTGACGCGTATCTCGACTCGCGGTCGGCCGCCATTGTTGCTCTTCCTGCTGCGGCTGCTATATCGCACCCCCCTGTCGCTCAGCGCCGCCACGATGCTCACCTCGCACACTTTCCGGACGGCCACCACGTGCACACCTTCCCCCTCGAACACCCCCCGGATACTCTCGCGCTGCTCGTTGCGCAAGTGGCGCGCTTGACAGCTCGTTTCGACTCGCAGTCGGCCGAGGGTGTTGTTGCTGCTGCGGGTGCTAATCCGCACCCCCCTGTAGCTCAGCGCCGCCACGATGCTCACCTCAAACCCGTCCGGAACAGCCACGACGGCCACACCCTCCCCCTGCTTGTGCATCCCCAGCTTGGCTCCGCCCCACAGGACGCACATTCAGCCTTGTCTGCTGCTACCGCTGCAGCCCCTGTTGGCGACACCGCCGTCGCACAACGCCGTCCCGATGCGCACCGCGAGCTCTCGCGTCCCGAACTCGTAGGTGAACACTTGCAACCACCCCCCCAATACCCCCCCGCTGATTCTGCCCTACACGACATCGCAGTTGAACAACTCCCGCCACCCCCTCCCTACCCCCCCGTTGGATATGCCCCTCACCACCCCATACCTCTCATCCCGGAGACGCCCTCTCACGGCGTCCCCCCCTCCCGTGAGCACCCGCATTCGTACGCCCCGCCGCCTCCCATGGCCGGCCGCTCTCCCTTTCCCGGTGTCCCACCTCTTCTTCCCTTCCATGGACATCATTCTTCCCCAGCCCAGCGTGGCGACCACACCCCCGGTGGCCGTCGTCGCCCAACCGTTGACCCCATAGTCATCGGGCGACCGACACACGCAACCCCCGACTTTGACCCAGACGTCCACCCCAGTCTCTTGGGCAGCCCCCACTATGCCCCCGTCTGCACGCGCCCCGCTGTCTCCACGGTCTTGCGCATCCTTGGCTCCGCCCATGCCTCACCCACGGAGGCACATTGGCGCGCTCTGCAAAAGGCCCTCCGCTCCCTTCATGGCACCATCCACATGCGCCTGACGTTGGGGGGGGGCCTGGACCACAGCCTCCAACTCACAGGCTTTGCCGACGGTGACATGCTCACCAAACTCCTCCCAGGTCCTGCACTGGCAAGACGCCGAAGTGCGATCCTTGGAGGACAAGACCCAACGCAACGCTTCATCCCATAGCTACCTGCAGGGGGAATGTTGTAAGTAATACCGCATACGTATTAGTTGCAGATAGCTACTGTAAGCTATCCTAGATATGATTAGTACATGTCTAGATCGGACATACCGATAAACTGTTTGACTCGGTACAGAGCTGTCGCTAGGCTACAGCTCTCACACTTCTGTTGTCCCGACACCACGCCTGTAGGCTGGTTGTCGCCTTAACTGTTCCGTTTGCGGGACTGTGACTGTAACTACGTTTGCGTACGTTATCTTCCACACCAACTGTGTTTGCATGGTTCAATAGACGCCGATCGTTCGTCACTTCTCTTACTATCCCCCTTGTTGTTCCGGGGGGGTGGGCCGGGTCGGCGGCCGGATCTGCCTCCTCGTCTACCCATATTGTACTTGTGTGGAACGCGGAGATGTGACGACTGCCAATTAGAGAATCGGTCATTTGATTTTCCTCCCTACGCGCTTGAACAGGCCGCTCAACGCGCCTCTTTGGGATGATATAGCATATTGGCGCGTGCTCCTTAGATTTCCTATCATGTTGCAGTTGTACTTTACCAAGGCAACGCGGAAGATAAGCGTGATAGCGTCATGCGAGGATGTGCGGACGTGCGGTCCGCAACCTCGTGGCAAGTGCAACAAACCTCGTGGCGGAATAACGATGCACTGGTTTCGCTCATCTCGATTTACTTCGTACATTCCCACTGAAATCCTATCTAGGGCGTGGATTTGTGGGCACGAGGATTCGACGATTCCACGCGAGACTGAGATACTATGTTTCTATTGGATTACATGTGCTATACGAGACAGAATCTTTGACATATGTACCCGGAGGGTAGATCCGTATCTCGCCGGTTTGCGATATGAAACACTAATATTTTTTTACAAACATTGCGGGATGGTTATGTACTATTATATTTAGGACATGACTTGCTTACAAACCCGTTTGGTTTACCTGCGAGATGAGATAACTCTCCAAAATAGGCATATGATTCGAAATTACCCGAAATGTATCCGAATCCACGCCTTGGGCGTATAGCTCCAATATCTAAAATGTTTGTGTTTGTTATTCCTAAGTGGGCTAAATTCAACGAGCTCACTCGACACTGGAAACTCTACCAAAAATTCCTAGCAAGGACACACAGGTTTGCTCGCCTGTGAGTGGATGGTCCGACCCAACAAGAGGCTTGTTCAAGTGTGGTTAGTCATTGCCGATTGTGTTTTTTACGATCCAGCTCCAACAGTATTTTTTGATGAACCCACCTCGGTACTTGTACCGTTAGACGTCCCGGAAGAGTCCATCGCTACGCTAAGACAGTTTTCCCCGGAAGCTACCGCCATGTAAACGGACCTCAAATTGAAATTGAAATTGTTTACAACATGTCCCGGCAAACTGGACCGAGTGCTGTCTCACGGGCCACTCTACTTCACCATACATGACTTATTAGCAAGTTGGGCCCGGGTCTCTCCGACCAGGTACATTTCTTATCGACACACCTATCTGCAATGTGTGTCGACGTTCCTCGGGAGTTATATAATTGTAAGCAACCGCAGTAATTGCCACAGTCCCCCCACCTAAGCAGTAACAGCGTAATAATTTTGTAGTCAAGAAAAACAGATCTAAAAATAAATCCACTTGTCTAGAAATGCAAAACTAAACTGCTGCTCGACCTTCACGATGCACGGCCCGCTCCCACCGAACTCGGGTGTCGACCGGCCTAGGCCGGTCGGCGTTCGGGAGGGACGACGGGCGAGCCTAATCTAGCTCCCGCGTGACTTCGGTCTTGCCGAAGGTAGGAGGGGAAAGGCTGGCAAAAAAACCCTCCTCGCGCGGTCGCTCGTCGATCCCGCCGCTCCATCCCGTAAACCCCGCCCCAAGGTCTTGCCGCGTCCACCGACGCGGCGGAAACGGACCTCACTAAAGCTCTGCCCCTCATTCGAACTGAGCTGACCGTGAAAACTCCTAGTGACGGTTAGCTGATTTCTGATTAATCGACTGCGCTGCGACTCTTGGCTTCGTGTCGGAAGACTTCGTGAGACGCTTTGGCCTGCATACTCGTGAGTCAGTGACCAAGACTCTAGTTCGACTTGCCAATGGTCAACGTGTGACTCTTCTACAGTCTGTGACATCATCTTCGAGCTAGCTCGACACGAGTTTCAACGGACTTTTTACGTTTTACGTGATTTACGCGGTGCTGATATGGTACTTGATTTACCATGGCTTGACGACGAGCATGTCTCTTTACATGTCGGCACGACGCGTGTTTATATGTTGATGGATGGAACAACGGTGGAGACGGAAATCGAGGAGCGACGTCATGAGTGTCTATTAATGTCTTCCGGCAAGATTTAGAAACTCGTGTGCAAGACGCGCCGCAACATGAGACTTAACGCTGAATTTTATGTAATTGACATCTCGCCATCAACAGAGCAGCCGGCGGAATTTCACACTTGAGAGGAACTTACTGCATACAACGCGAAAACCTTAGGTCGTTACTCTATGATGACTTCATCCCGGAGTTACTACAGCCACGGGATTCGCCGCATATAAGTCGACGTGGAATCGTCCCATCGACACAAATGGCCCGATGAAACGTCAGCCTCTTGACACATTGTCACCTGCGGAGCGCGATGAGCGTAACCGACAGCTCAAAGACGCAATGGAAAGTAGCATGATTCGACCCAGTCACAATGAGTTTGGTTCGCCAATCCTTTTTGTCCGTATGGCTACCGATGGTTCGCTTCGACTATGCATTGACTATCGCGGTATTAACGAGATTACGCGTAAGAACGCTAACACACTTCCGCGTGTAAATGAAATACTCGATGAACTTAAGAACGCGAATTTTACACTCGTCTCGCCCTTGCGTTTGGCTTATGGCAAGTTCGAGTAGGTGATCAAGGCATCCACAAGACTGCGTTATAGACACTTGAATACCTGATGGCCTAGTGGAGTGGGTCGCCGTGCCGTTACGACTGTGCAGTGCGCCAATTACGTTCCAACGAATGATGAATGATATCTTACGCGACGTTTTACACAAGTTCGTTATTGTTAACCTCGACGACGTTAGCGTCTCCACTCGCACAATGGAGGGACACCTAGAGCACATGCGTCTTGTTCTACAACGCTTTAAGGAGGAGGGCTTGAAGTTACACCTTAAAAAGTGTTTCGTCGGTCTTCAGGATATGGAATACCCGGGCTACACATTGTCAGCTCGTACAATTTCGGTTTTAACAAATAAAGTCGAGGCCGTTGATTACAAGCCAATGCCTATACGCAAAAGGAGGATCGCAGTTTCGTACATTTCTGCATCTTCCAAGCCACATTCATCCATCACTTTAGCGACCTTACGGCACCATTGACGGACTTACTCCGGAAGTCCTTGCCACATAAGGCTACGATGGCGCATGCTTGTTTGGAAGCCTTTGAGACTCTCAAGTTACGGCTCATTTCCGCGCCATGCCTTATTCTTCCGGAGGTCAGCTCGGACGCGACGTTCACCGTAGGTACATACGCTTCGACAGTGGGAATTGCAACAATAGTGTTGCAAGATCAAGGAGGAGGACGTCAAGGAGTTCCTTGCTAGGCACGTGAGCTTAGTCCAGCTTAGCGTGGCGACAAATGCTCATCGTACGATTTGGAGGCTTTGGCCTTGTGAGAGGCAGTCAAGCATTGGAGGTGTTACCGTGAAGGGTGCTCTGAGTTCCTTGTCGTCACATACCACGACACACTGCGACATCTACTCGAGCAACCGAACAACATGTTGAACAAGCGGCAAGCACGTTACCTGCGGGACTTGCACCCGTGTGTGGGTTCGATGACACTTGCGTACCGCAAGGGAGCCCTTAATGACGCTGATCCGTTAAGTCGGCGACCTGACTTCGTACCTCGGGTCACAGTTCCATTGTTTGGGGATGGCGAGGTTCCGTCAGATGAAGACTTACGACGGAAGTCCTAGCCGATGTTAGAAGAGGTAATGTTAAACTTACTGACTAACAACGCGTTGCGGTTGAGCCTTGAGTTCGCTGATCTCATTCGCGAGGGGTACTCCCAAGATTCGTTTTATGAGGACGAGGGTGAGTGGACGAAAAACAGCGGGATTGAAGCCAGAGTTAGATATTTTTGGCATCTCAATTGCCTTTGTGTCCCGCGAAACTCTGAGCTCCGACTGAGATTGATCACATAGCTTCACGACAGTTCGTCAGCTTGTCATATAGGAGTTGCTAGCACTCTTGCTAAAGCGCTCGACAGATTCTAGTGGCAACGAATTCGCCAAGATGTGAAAGATTTTTGTGAGCGCTGCGTAGTGTGTCGACGAGCAAAGATTCAACCAAAGAGGGCTGCGACTCATTACCCCTTACATGTTCCACCTATAGCTTGGCACACAGCTGGTCTTCACTAATTATCACACCTTTCTATGAGCAAATTCTTTGATATTGTGCTCACTGTGGTCGACCATCTGACTCGAATGGCCCATTTCCTGCCGTGCACATAGAGCGGAATAGCGGAGGAAACTGTTAATTTATTTTTATAGGGAGTCTACCGATTACACGGACTACCTCGAGTGTTGGTCAGTGATCGCGGCCCAAAATTCTATAGTTGCTTCTGGGAGACGCTTTGGAGACGCCTTGGAACGCGAATCGACATGTCTTCTAGACGATACCCGGAAACGGATGGCCTAACGGAGAGCATCAACAGCACGTTCTAGCAACTTCTACATTGTTTCTGTTGCTACGATGGATCAAACTCGACAAACATCTTGCCTCAAATGAAAATTGCGTACAATGCCACTCGTGCGCTAGGGATTGAGCACACTCCTTTCGAGGTGAATTTTGGGTTCTCTTATGAGGAACCGCATAACCTATTGTTCAGCATGTGACCTTCAATTCCAATTTCGCAAGATGCGTCTGAGCGGTATAAATTGTTACCATAGGTGCACGCTATGGTACGCTCGGTGCTACAACTATACAAGGATGAGATGCAAGCTCGTTCATAATCGTCGACAGCCCCACACTTCATTCGAAGAGACAAGGTGACATGTGTTGCAAAGAACCTTTCCTTACGTGGGCCGCCTTATAGGAAACTCCGCGATCGACAGCTTGGAAGTTTTACATTCGAGGAGCATATTGGGAAGCACCGTTACATATTGAAGTTGCCAGCAACAATACGCTTACACCCGGTGTTTCACGTTAAAAGTTTTCGACTCTGTTCTACAGCTTCGCTACGACCAGCTGTCCCGCTTACTATTCCGAAAGGATATGACGAGGAGCTCGACGTCTCCCACGTCTCTGCTGTGTGCCTCAAGTATTTACCTGGACGCCGAAAAAAGTATTTGTTTTTCATGACGCACTTCAATGATGACGACATTCCACTTGTATGGCACCGACTGAACGAAGTACACCGAATAGTGGCGTTACACGATTCCTTGGAGACGCCCCAATGGCACAACTTTGCCAATACTTAGGCATACATTGACTTCGTGCACGCTCACCCAGCGCGCATCCTTGAGTTAGAGTAATTGCTTTAGTTAAGGGGCCTAGATCACGGAGGTCAGTCTCGCAACTTGCCTCAAGATCTCCCAAGAGGGGGAGGGTACGAGTGTGACGAGTATTTTCTTGCAACAGTACATCGGAGAACATTGTGCAAATACTCGCTACTAATTCCAATTCGTGCTTTTCCATCGGAAGGACGTACATCGTGGGTACTTCGCTAATGCAATTTAGCGAGGGTACTGATACGCATTGTACTACCATTACCTCCCGGTACGTACATGTACGCACATTAATTCTAAGTAGCTAGACGACGCGCTCGACGAGGTTCCCAATGCTAAACGAGGTTCTCAATGTTGGACGAGCCGCGTCGCTAGTCTGGTGACAACGGTTGGAGAATCCTACCACCTAACACGTAGACCAAGCGAGATATAGTGCAAGCTAGACTATTTGACTGTCCTATTTGCGTGACTGTGACTATAACTACGTATGCGTTAGTTACCTACATACCGAACGTATATGCACGGTTCAGCATGTCCACAAATTGGTGCCATGTTTAATCGACGTGTCCATGAATAAGCATCTTATTTATTTGATGAATCCATTAATGAGTACCCCAATTAATCAATGCGTCCGCCATGAATTAGTGACGTCTATAGGCGATGCACGACGAATTGATTCTGCGTTCACGTAACATCGATCGCATCGATGCATCTTTTTCGAAATTATTGAATTTGAATCATGTACTAGAAGCTTACAATAATGAGGTCTAGCTACTAAACTGTATAGACACGGCTATCATAAGGTCATCCGGCTTGTTGTTTCATTAATGAAAAATGCACTGATGTTGATTCATCAAATATTTCACTCGGCCCGCATAACCCGCATCAATGCATCCATGAATTAGTGCCGTACTTAATAAACGCGTTCGTGAGACGTAGTGCTCTATTTTATCAATTCGTCCACGAATTAGTGCCCCATTTAGTCGATGCATCCACGAATTAGCGACCTATCAAATCAATTCGTCCACCAATTATTGTCATAGTTAATAATCGTCGCGTCGGTGAATTGGGATAAAACGATTCGAATGATGCATCAAAGATTGGCGCATTGAAGTTGCCGCGTTGTCAATTTTATTGAGGCACATGCAAAGGCTTTTATATAACACTGGGTTCAATATCGCATCTAACCATACAGTCGGTTGGATGATGGCTATCAATAGGTGGAAATTGAAATCGATATTGCTTACAACAATATTAGCTAACGGCACCGGTTTTTGTCTCTCAGCCCCCATGTCACGCCCCTTTCAATAAAGAGGAGGTTTACGCTAAGTTTAAGATTTGCACTCTTCGATGAGGTAAGCAATCATGGCGACACGAACTACTGCAAGTATGTGCCATAATTCCTCCGGGGTTATATAGCTATAATCAATCCACGATATTCCTGATTGACACCCCCCCCTCCCCGCCTAAGCATTAATAACGGCGCCCGCCGGCGGCGCAGCGGCGGCGGCCCCGGAGTGGAGTGCGCTTGCAAGCCCGTCGGCACCTACCTCTACCTCCACGCGGTGGGCGATGGTATCCCTCAGGCCGTGCCAAGCTTGGCACGGTAGGGGGCTAAACGAGGAACCGGCAGATGCAACCCGCTGAAGCAGCAACTATAAGGAAGCCATGTACGGGGGGTTTGAAAAAAAACATAATATCCGTATACGAGCACTAAGAACTCGCGCTCGGGCCGTCCGATATTTTTTCGCGACTCAATACTCACAATATCTCTCCCGACAAGGAAGCGGGGGCGGTGTCTGCAAAATACTTTTTTGCGAAAGGGGGTACGGACGGATCCGCGGTGGGACGCGGGTGTTGGAGTTGGCGGCGGACAGCCGGGAAGCAGCGCCAAGGCAATGCGCTCAATAGCCGTCGTCCAGCCATGTGAGATTCGAGTTTCCTTGGGAGTGAGGCTAGGAGTTACGCAAGACGGAGGAGGATGCGGACAATATAATTCACACTTGCATACATTGTTGGTTGTTTCTGAATTTGTTTTTGCGGACAAGTACGAAATACATCCTTTGTCGCTATTCTCAACGATGCGCGGCGTGCTCTAGCCGTTGTGAGGGCGCCGACCAACCAAGCTTGTTAGCTTGCGTTGGTCGAGTCGGGCAATAGGGGGGGGGGGGGGGGGGGAGGGGGCAGGCGAAACCCCCCCTCGTTTATGTCGTCGACGGCCCCGACTCGATCCACTCGCACCCTCGTCCGAGATAAACGTCCCCCCCCCCTCCACCCGACGCAGCTCGCCATCTAGCATAGGCTTCCTTTTCCCTTCGGGGGTGACGAACGAAGGAAAAGCCATTGTTGTTAGCGGTGTCCGGCCGGCGCTCCTTCTTCCGCGCCAGATTTTTTTGCTTTCCCCGGTCCTTCTCCGCATGTTTACAATACCTACATTATCCGTTGTGTCCCCCCGTATCCTCCTCCGGTGGTTTGCGTTGCCATGGGGCAGCTTTTCTGAGCAATGTGCCGTCACGATAATCCTAGGCACACTGCCTTAGGCACTCTTGTCGATGGGTGAATACATGCGAAGGGAGAGTTTGGTCGAATACATTTACCTGGCGCCTTCCACAAATGATTGGTAAGGACATACTTAACCGGCGCCCGCCGGCGGCGCAGCGGCGGCGGCCCCGGAGAGGGGTGCGCTCGCAGGCCCGTCGGCACCTATCTCTACCTCCACGCGGTGGGCGATGGTAACCATGTAGCCGTGCCAGGCCTGGCACGGTAGGGGGCTAAACGAGGTACCGACAGCTGCGATCCGCGGGATTAGCAGCTGTCGGGAAGCCCGGGACGGAGGGTTTGGAAAAACATAATAGCCGTACACCGGCACAAGGATCTCCCGCTCGGTCAGTCCGATATGTCTTTTCCGCGACTAAATACTCGCAGATACTCTCCCGACGATGGGGCGGGGGTGGCGTTTGCGAGATATTTTTTGGCGAAGAAGGGTACGGACGGATCGGCGGAGGGACGAAGGTGTTGGAGCAAGCGGCGGACAGTTGGGAAGCAGCGCTAGGGCACGGCGCTCGCTAGCAGCCCCCAGCCATGCGAGAGCCTTAAGTCTCCCCTAGGGGCGAGGCGTGATGCTACGCAAGACGGAGTTGGGTCGCAGCCGGAGGAGCGGCACGGTCTAGTGGCGGCGGTCCTTAGGATCACCCGCCGCCGGAAAAAAACGGTATGGGGGGGTTTTGGAAAAATTCCCTTACCCACCATCTTTTGAGAACCGGCGACTCGATGCATGTGTTCTAGGAACCCCTTCCATAGTCGGTACCCGGTTATCGATAGGCTGCCTCATGCAGTGTGCCTAGGGTTATCGTAACGGCACACTGCTCATAAAGGCGGCTCCCTAACAACGTAAACCACCGGGGGAGGGTAAGGACGGTCACATTGCAATCGGATAGGTGTTGCAAATAGACGGAAAAAGGACATGGGACATGAGAAAATCTGGGTCGGAGGCAGGAGAGCCAGCCGGACACCGTCTGCAGCCTAGTTATTTTCTCTTCTCAGCCCCCGAAGGAGGAGAGAAGACTCGGCTAGGTGGCGCGCTGCGTCGGGAGGAGCAGCTAATACTTCGGGCGGGGTTGAGCACGGATCGAGACGGGACCGACAACGACCTTGGCGAGGGGGGTTTTTCACCTGCCTTTCCCCCCTAGCTCCGGCACGACCGGAGTCGCACAGGAGTTGAGATCAGGCAGGCTCGTCTTGACCAGCTCAAGCCGAACAGCCTTGTTGAACACCGACCCCGCATCGGCTGGATCAGGCCGCATATCGTGGAGACTAGCGACATTTCATATTTCATACTTGTATGCAAACAATACTTGTTTTTGGGTGTGTTTTAGACAGTTTCGTTACTGCCATTGGAGAGGTTGGGATTAGTAGCTTACGGTCTACCCACGTTTATGAGTCTAAATAAGGCACATCACGGGGGGCCTAGAGATAGCAGCCGGTTAATTCTGGTATTGTTGTAAACAATTTCATTTCATTTCATACTTAACCGAAAAAAAACGCATCCTACCGTCACTAAAGACAGTAAAACGATCCACAGTACTACTAAAGTACTACAAAATACCATATAACAAGGGGATGGGTCGGTAGCTCGAATGAGCAACGCCGATCGTCTTCGCTCTGGGCCTGGCCTCCCATTGAGCGCAAGACTGGTGACCAGGGCCGCTGAACAGCGCGCACCTATCACCTCTCCCCACCCGAGCCTAGCTCTAACTGGTCAGTGGATCCGTAGCGACACCAGACGGTACACACTCAAAGGCGCAGCTTCCAGGGATTTAAATTTCACACCCCCGACAGCTACCGCGCCATCCATTTCGAAAACCTCATCGGTACCCGTCAAAGTACTACAAAAACCTTGCGCTCCACATCGTTTACAAAAACACTTCTACCCGGCGGCCGGCGCACTCCATCGCGCCCCTCCGAGCGTCCGGACGTCCCTGTCCGCCGCCAACATCCACCAAACCCAGGTCCCATCAGACCTGGTCGCGTGCAGCCAACACGCGCACTACTCCTCTCGCCTACCTCGACAAGCTACACTCACTAAATATACCTCCTCTCCTCTACCGACACCCTGCTCGACTGCCATGTCCTCCCCAGTCAACCCCCCCCCCCACCTACATGCAGGCGCTGGTGTGGGATCCCCCGCAGAATGGCCGTTTCACGGACATTCACCACCCCAGGAACTCACTCGCGGGTCACCCGCTGACCCCATTCCTCTCCACCACCCAACTTCCCCGCCCCAAGCAGGTGCTAGGCACAGCCTCGGACCCTCTCCCGATCCATCGAGGACTCCAGGCCCCTCTGGTCCTCTCAGCCCCACAGTCAACCGGAACACTTGGAGTAGCCGACGACCTCTCCACTAGGATGATCGACTCTCTACTCCTCACAGGCCAGTACTCCACCACCCCCCCCCACCTCGCACGCTTCTGGCTCCATGGCATCTTCATGCCGGACCAGTCACACCCAGACCCGATCGCGTCCGCCTGCTCGATGGCCCGCCGCTGGCTTCTCGAGGGCGTCAACGGCCTCACCGACCTCCCCAACCGTGTTAAAAATATAATCGGACGGGAACTCGCCCACCAGACGCGCTGGTCTGCGAAACCCTCTCGCACCCCTCACCCCACTGCCACGAAATGCGACGATGCCACTCCCCTCCCCGACGAGCTCCGCTCAGGCTTTTTGGAAATCGGCCTCACTATCCCCACCTCCTGTATAGCGATCGGCCTCCTGTACCAGCTTACTTCACACCAACGTGAATTCAGCTCGGCCGGTCCCGTACCTCCTTCCACGACCTTCTCCCCTTCGGTCCTGAACATTCTAAGACAGCAGAAAATTCGCTTCCTCCGCGATGCCACAGCCCCCGCAGTTTCAGGACGCCGCGTGAAAATCCGCTCTCCCCTGTTCTCCGGTATCACCGGCCCAGAACTGATCGCCCTCCTACAGGACCTTCTTATCTGCGACCTCGCCTCTGCACTAACCTCGACCAGCTCTGCCCTCTCGACCCACCCCCAATACTGCCTCGAAGACCTCCCTGAACAGGCCCAGTACCAACCCCGATCGAAGCCGACCCGGCCGCATTTTGGGTAAATATCCTCCACCTCCCCGAGAACCCCATCCATTCACAATCAGGACCTGTATCCATCCCAATCCTTTCATATTCACCCCATGAACTCGTACCCCCTGATAACCACCTTCACAACATCACCATCACACCCCCTCCCGTCTCCGGCCTGGTCCCAGGACTACCCTGGTCAGACACCTGCCTCACCACAGTACTTATCCAATCCCGCCACCCCCTCTCACTCCCCTGCATCAAACCCAACGGCACTATTCCCTCCTCCCACTGGCTCCACACCCTATTATACCAGACAGCCAACGAACACCTCACACACACCAACACCACACACTTCCACCCCACCCCACTCCCCACTTTCCCCACTACCTACACATCCCTACGCAAGTTCCCCGACGGCTCATACTTTCGGTCCCACCCCTCCAATTCCTCCAACATCACCACCAGCATCCAAGTTTCCCTCAACCCAGACATGTACTGCATCATCATCTCCACCAATGGCACCATCACCATTCCTCTGAAACACACATACACACACAGAGGCACCCTCACCAACTCCACCTGCACCCTCACCATCACCCCCCACCACTACTCAGCCTTCGGGAAAGCCCGACTCACGGACCCCATTTTCACCACCTCCCCCTCCCCCCACCCCCTCAACATCACCAAAAGATACACCCTCCACCGCAATACCCCTGGCCTCCTCAGTCAATGGTTCCAACACCTCACAGATACCCACACCCCCAATCAATGGCACTTGGACCCTGAAACCTTCCACCAACAGGACACAGAGGACACCCCCCTCGACCTCTCTTCCCTCCCTGACATCCAACTCTCCACCACTCCGGCCCTCTCACCCCACAACACCCGGCCCACACCCCAACCCACATCATCACATCCCATCTCCAACTCCTCCTACCATGCCCACCCCTCCCCCAACCCAACCCCCCCCTCGCGCCCACAGCTCACTCTCCACCCCACCCCCCTCCCCATCATCACTGAAGACTCCTCCGAGCCCATGGACTCCTCCACCTCCCCACCCCACCCTCCCCCCCAACAGCAGCTACCCCCCCACCTCCCCACCCCACCCCCACCTACCCATCATCTGACCCCACCACCTACCCTTCCCCCCCAAACTACCCCCCCCCCAGCAGAGCAGCCCCCCTCCACTACCTCCCCCCCCCGCCCTCGCCCACCCACTGACCATTCCCTCAAGCCAGCCTCCCCCGCCGGGATTCACAAACCCTCAAAACCCCCCCGCAAGCTCCGTTCTCCTTCCCCCTCAGCGCGCGCCCCCCCGCACCCGTCTCTTCCACCCCACCCCCACCCCCCCTCCCCTCACCCTCCTACCAAATCCTCTCCCCTCCCAACTGGAGCCACCCCCCCTCCCCTTGCAGCCGAAGCCCACCCGCCCCCTCCCCCCGACTACTCTGACTACGACGAACTCGACCTCGACGGCTACCCCAGTCAACCAGAGACGGCGGAGGAGACCATGGACTACCCATTGCCCGACACCGCCTCTCCCACGGATGACCACCCCAGCCAGTCAACCCCGGCCGATACGGCCGACTGTCATCATTAGGTCCCCTAAGAACACCACCGAGGTTAGACCCCACTCCCCCCCCCCATACTCCCAACCAGTCGCTCAACCCCACACTGTAAACACCATCCCTCGCTTCACTCTCCCGGCCCACTTCAACCCCCGCACCAGCTGCACTGCACTCCACAACTTTCTCCACGACTCGAACCTCGATTCCGGCCTTCCCACCCCTATCGGCTATCTGGACACCTCCGCTGCCCTCTCTTTCCAATGGGGCCAATATCAAGACCTGTCTAACCTCTACTGCCTCGCTTCCGCAATAACCAAACTCCACTCCACATCAGACCACACATACACAGTTGTTACCAATGCAGAGGTAGATAATTACCACCATCACTCCCTCTATCCTAGCCGGTGGACCAACCTCGCCAACCGCGGCTCCCCCCCACGTCCAGGCACGCCGAACCACTCCCTCCTAGTCCTGACGTGGCAGAACTCACACTTCGGCCTTCTCCACCTTACACAATCCTCAGCTACCTGGGTAGACTCCCTACATCACTCCCCCCCCCCCACCCTCCTCGACCGCTCTCTCCAACTCCTCTCTGACTGGAACTCCTCCCCTCCCCCTCCAGTCGGTGACCTTCACCTCCTCAACCCACCTCGTCAACACGACGCCGACAGAGCATGGTCATGCGGCACTCACGTCCTCTTACACACGTACTTCATAGCCACTGCCCCTCCTGACCACAAATATACACCCCCCCCCTTCGACCCCCAGGCATCTGTATACACCCTACATACTCTTCTATGGCAACATACATTCCGCGCCACCCCCCTCCCACAGGGCCGACAACAGCTCTTCGACGCTCTTCGACCACCTCCCCCACCCCCAACTCCAAGTCACCCTCCTCATACTCACCCCGCCCCCCACCAGTCCACTCTCGCCCCCACCAACCACGAACCCACACCCACACAACCCCACACCGCAAACCCCCCTCACACCTCCCTCCCCACCCCCACTCCCTCCCCGCCCCACCTATCGCCTCCTCCACTACCTCTCCCACACCCTCTCGCACTCCACCCATCCGTACCATCCCCACCAGACGCCAGCCCCACGGTCGCCCCCCCCAGCGCTCCCTCCCCCATCCCCTCCCCTACCCAACCACACCACACCGCCCAACCCCTACACTTCATCACCCTCAACACCCGAGGCCTTCACACCTCCATCATGGACGTTGAACACCTCTCCACATCCCACCACCCGGACGTTCTAATCCTCACAGAAACCAACCACGACACCCACAAATCACGATGGCGCACGGCCCTCCCACACTACCACCTCAAAAGCACCCGACCTCGCTACTCACATTTGCCCCTACCCAACGCAGGTGTTCTCTTCGCAGTACGAAGAAATTCTTTCCACACTTCCACTGTACTGACCCCGCCCTCCCACCTCATCCCGCATATCGCCGGACTAAAAATCATCCCCCACTCAGGCAACCCCTATCTTCTCATCGGCACGTATATGCCACAACTCTCCGCCCCCAACCTGACCCGCCTCTACGCCGAAGTCGCAGCCTGGGGCCTCCGACTTGCGGACGAACACCCCCAACATCGCACCCTCTGGGGAGGAGACTTCCAAACCTCCACCCACTCAGGTACAGGTCACCCTGCCCTCACCTCCATACTTAAATCCCACCTACTCCCCCTCCACGACCCCATCCCTACCTTCCCCCGCAGTGGGGGCTGCCTTGACCACTGGCTCACCACCCCCCCTACGCCCACTGCCCTCCCACCATCCTCCTGCTCGGTATACCCCTCCCCCTCCCACTTCACAGACCACTCTGCTATCCACCTGGTCATCCCCGCTCCTCTCTCACTAATAGCACAACCCCCCCCTCCCCACACCCACCCCAAAAACCATCAGACGACGCGCAAACTCACCTTTCGCCTTCCCCTCACACCCGAACACATACAAGAGTACCAATCCAGCACCCCAGACCTTATTAACCAAACGGCGACCCTCCACGCAGCCATCATCAACACCTCACTCACATCGGCCACCCCAGACACCCTTGACACCCTCGCCTCACAATTCACCACACTCCTATCCCGCCACATGGACCACGCAGCCACAATCTGGCCCCTTCTCCCCGACAAGAAACCACGCCCAACCCAGGACACCTACACCCCCACCTGGCTCACCAAAAAAACACGCACTCAAATACTTACACTCCGTAAATGCAGCAAACTCAAGGGCCCACTCCACCTAGCCCGTACCCTATTAAATACTACCGAATACCTCTCCCCTGACGCCATCAAACAACAATGCCAAGCACGCATCCGCCACCTACTTCACACAAACGCCACGGATAGGATCAATAAAATAAAAACCCGTGCCAACACAGTATACGACACCTGCCCCAAACTTTTCCACCGCCGCCTAAAAATCAAGAGCGGCCTCCTACCCCCCGCCGACACCACCTCCACCCTCCACCGCATTACCAATCCAGATAATACTACCGCATCCTCTCCCTCCGCCGTAATCGACGCGGTGCACACTCACTTCGTTAAAGAACTCGCCCGAGCCACCCCCCCCGAACTCCCCACCCCCCCGTGGGAACTCCCTGACAACCCCGACAACTTTACCATCGAACCCCGCGGCGACCCCTCTCTCACCCTCGCCGACATGATTACCCGCGCCACCTTCGATAAAACCATCAACTCCCTAGGCACTGGCAAAGCCCCCGGCCCCGACGGTATCCCCAATGAAATCATTAAGTTCCTGCCCACGGCGACCCGCTCCGCCCTCTTCTCTCTCCTCTCCCTCCTCGCCCACAAATCATACACCCCTCCGGACTGGTGCCACAGCACCACTTGCCTCCTACATAAAAAAGGCGACCCCTCCCTCCTCGATAACTACCGCCCCATCGCCCTCATGAACAACCTCCTTAAACTTTGGACAGCACTAATCAAAGATGCAGGCTCGAAATACGCCGAAACCCACGGCATTCTCAGCGACCAACAGGACGGCTTCCGACAACACCGCAGCATCCACGACGCCCTCTCCTCCCTCATCACAACTATGGAGGATGCGAAACTCCACAGCAAAGACATCTACATCATGTACGCGGACTTCAAAGGCGCATTTAACGCCGCGGACCACCGCATCATGTTCAAACATATGCGTCAACTCGGTATGCCCCCTACCTTTGTTGACACATGCGAACACCTATATGGGGTCTCAACCACAGCATATATTACTCCACACGGCCCCACCCCCTCCATCGACATTAATCGCGGGACCCTCCAAGGCGACACCCTCTCCCCCTTCCTATTCACCCTTTTCCTTGAACCTTTCCTTCGATGGCTCACGGTGGGAAGCCGGGGCTACCGCCCAGGCCCCCCCACCACTAACGTTGACCCCACAGAACCCACAGCCACCTACCCAGGACACGCCTTCGCAGACGACCTCAGCCTCGCCACGGGCTCGACCCCCAACATGACCATACAGCTAAGAAAACTCTCCCTCTTCAGCGCTTACACCGGCATGACAGTCAACATCCGCAAATGCTGCATCACCGGGGCCCTCTGGCGCACAGGCAACACCCTCACCCGCGCCAACACTACCCTCCTCGCTTCCCGCCTGCAATCACAGTTTATCACCCTCAACTCCACCCAGTCCCCCATCCCCTCCATTGGCCCCAGGGACACATACCGCGTCCTCGGGGTAGAACTGAACACCTCCCTCAACTTCACCAAACACTGGCAAGAACTCAAACGTACCACTGCATCCCTCATCACCGCCCTCTCCACCTCCCCACTAACTCAATCCCGCAGAATCAGGGTCATCCGTGGTCTCCTCATCGGTAAGCATTTCACTCTCCAACTCGGCCTCTTCACTGATTCCCAACTCGACACTCTTGAGGGCCAAATCTGCCGCGCGCTCCGCTCCGCCGTCTCATCGGTACGTAGTCTCCCCCGCACCGCCCTCCACCGCCCCACATCAGACCTAGGTTACGGACTACCCTCCCTCAAAGCACACGCCGCACAACTCACAGTCTGTCACCTACACAAAATAATGAACATGTCAGGATACAGAGGCCACATGGCCCGAGCACACATTCGCACCCTCTCCACAACTTACTCCCACTGGCCCTCTGAATCCATCATGACAACCTGCCACACTCCTCCCACACTGAAATGTTTGGTCCGTGCTCAAAGAGACGCGGGCACCCTATTCCACAACATCCCCCCACTCTCCCTCACCAACCCTATCGCCTCCACTATCCGCGCCCACTTCACCACTCAGGACAACACCCTCCTCACCTCCCTCCGCAACAAAGCCACACACATCACTGACCCTCACACATATAAACAAGCTTACTGCGACTTCTCTCCCCGCAAAACACACGCCTCCCTCCTACCCCGCCTCACCCCCCTCTGGAAAAATAATATCACCAAATGGTCGCAAGTCCTCCTCAGAGCCACCTCAAACTCCTTCATCCTCAAATCCTGCAAGTCCATCACCACACTCTCGGGGTCCACCACCCCAATCTCAGTTCCCATCCGCCTTCTAGCAGCAATCCTCACCGAACCACTCGACACCATACACAACCGCCTCCCCATTACAGGACACACTACCCACCAAGCAACCCCCCCCACCACCATACATCCCTCGTGGATTCCCCTCCTCTCCCCTCACATCCCTCGCCCGACCCACACCCCCCAATCCGGCATCTTCACCCCACGCGCCTGTCACCCCACCCCCATTACCCCCGTCACACACCTCGACACAGAATTCCTCACCCCATCCGACCACCACTACCCCCCCTGCGACGTCACACGCATCATTTCCAAACACAAAGACTCAGAATACGGCCAAACACAATACATGGTTGAATGGGCCCCGGAACACCTCACGGAATGGGACATACAGCTTCAACTCGACGACGGCTTCCGCCTCATCTCCTCCACCCCCACATCGGTATGCCTCCCCTCCCCCTCCCCTGCTGCCTGCTCCATTTGCCACGAACCCCTGCACACAGAACCCTCCTCCGCCTGCTGCACTTGCACACACTTTGCCATACACTCACAGTGCCGCCCAGCTCTGGGCCCCCCCTCGTGGCAATGCGAGTGGTGTGCCCGCGGCCAACAACACGACCTCACCCACCTCCACGAAGTGCAATGGGCCCCATGTCTACAGCTACACGACACCATCAGTGAGACCCCCTCCGGCCCCACCGCCCTCACTGCATTCAACTCCGGCTATGTCCCCTCCACCTCACCCATCCTGCCAGACCCCGGCCCCCCTCCATGGTCACACCCCCTTATCACATTCAACCACGACCCCATCAACCCCGACCTCGACATGCTCCCTACCGGTAAATTCGCTATCCACGCACACCCTACACTCCACGATACCACCATACTCTGCACTCCCGACGGCCGCGCAGTCACCACCCTTAACGGCCCCCGCGTCCGCCACCTCTACCACCTCTTCCGCCCCGACCTCACACAGCATACGTTCGAAGAAGAGGTCTACCACCTCCTCACCCGACTAGGTTCCCGCTCGGAAATCCACTCACCCACACCCGCCACCACCACCCGTAATAGATGGGCCACCAGAGAAGACCTCCTCACAGCTCTCCGTCACACATTCCGCATCCAGACAGAACTCTACTCCGACCCCCTCAATAAATCCCTTCACTCTCACACCTATCACTCCCTCTACCCCGAAGACATAATCTTCTCATCTAGCGGCAGCAACGCCCCGCACACCTGGCAAGGCACCAACATAGCCAACCCCGAATACGACCACGAATGCATGAGACGAGCCATGGAACACGCAATCACCAGCGCACACCTCACAGCCTCTCATACACCCAGCGCAACCATCCTCATCCTCCCCCGATGGGAACACACGCCCTACCGCCACTCCAAATACATCAACTCACCATACACTCACCACCTCTACACCCTCCCCAATGACGCAAACACATTCCTACCCCCAGACCAACACACCGGCAACCCCACCCCCACCCCATTCGGCACACGATGGATGGTCGACATATACCTCGTCGCTAACCCCCTCGCACTCTCCACCCTCCCTTCACCCGCAGCCATGACCGCACTTCACAACACTCTTGAATCTATATACGATACCCACCTCCCCAGCCCTATCATCACCCCCCCCCACCCTCACCTCATTGACACCTACTCACCCCACTCAGCAGGTATATACCACCGCCCCCCAAACCCTACACACCCCCTCACATACCCCCTCCCGGACCGCGTACATCTAACATACCCCCCCACCAGAGGCACCCCTGCTTGGAACTGGCAGGACTTTGTCTACACAGACGGCTCGAAAAAAGGCGGCTCGACCCCCCTCGGAGCAGCGGCTACCCACCCCGCCTCGGACACCAAAATCAAAATCCTGGTGACCTCTACCCCTCCCTCACATACAATTAATCGTGCCGAATTAGCTGGCATAGACATAGGCCTCCAACTTGGCCACACCCACCTCCTCACAGACAGTGCGTGCTCCCTCCGCCTCATCCAAGGTTACTTAAACTGCCCCTCAGCTTACCGCCATCACATTCACCGCGACACCCTCTTATCTATCGCACACACCCTTAAAACCCGATGCGACGCGGGCATCCGTACACACCTCGGTAAAATAAAAGCTCACAACCACTCCATCGGCAACGACCTAGCAGACACCCTCGCCAACCACGTAGCGGATGGCCACCCACCCGATACCACATACACCACCGGTTCAGAAGTCACGATAGGCCACTGGACATGGCCATACACCCTCATCCCACAAACCTTAGGGGACCCCACTCCCTACAGATACACCAACCTCAAATCCGACGCACACAAATACAGCACAATACACACACACACCCCCCTCTCGCAAACAACCAAACACGGAGCACTCCTCGCTCGCGCCGAGTCGGACGGCGCAGACTTTTCCTACCACAAAAAACACTCTACTCTCACAAATATGCAGTTCACACACAAACAGGAATTCATGTGGGGTGTCCACAACACCCGCCTACTCACTCACAACCCAACCCTGCGCTGCCCCCTATGTGGCCAATTCACTAGCAACGGTCACATGGCCGGTAACTGCCCTTCCATGTCTGGCCTAAGACAGGACCGTCACAACAGCGCCCTACAACTCCTACTCTCACTCCTGGAACGCCACAACGGAGGACGCTGGGAGACCATCACAGCAGACTTCGGTAACAAACCCATAAAATCGTTTGACACCCCCACCCCCGCCCTCACCCCACTCGACTGCCACCCTCCTCACCCCACCCACATGTCCACCCGCCTTGTTGCTGCTGACGAGGGTCTCTCGTATGACTCCCTAACCTCCTGCCCCGCCATCCTCCCCCCTGAGATTCTCCCCCCCCTGCTTCGCCCCCCTGCACACAAACCTGACTTCATCCGCATCCTCGAACCCAGATTCGTTGGTCACTCCAACGGTCGCCGTCGTTACGCATCCATCAAAAAGATTCAGATAGGGGAATGGAAATACTGCACAGACAATAACCTCTCTCACACTGCAGACCACATACGCACCAAGTACACACCCCTCGCGAACGCCATCAGAAACCACTGGCCAGGCACAGTGGTCGATATCCTCCCCATTGTCATGAGCCGCACAGGTACACCGCACTCCTCCACCATCTCGAGTCTCACCTCCCTTCTCACTGCCCGCACCGACCCTCCAGATAAACTCGTCTCCAAAGCACGCCTCGACACCTCTCGCATCCTTACACAACTCCATACGCATACTGTCCAATGGCTACATCACCTCCTTCGCATATACCGCATCAAGTCCCGCACGACCTCCCGCCGCGCATCCTCACACTACCTCCACGCACGTCCCTAACTGCACACATACTTCGCCTCTACTTGCACCCTCCCCGGGGGGGAGTAAAACCCCCGAACACCCTTGGAGAGGTTGGATTAGGTGGTTAACGGTCTAGCCCTGACTTGTAAGTTCCCTGTATGGCATAGTTGGGAGGGCCCAGAGACAGCAGCCGACGCATCCGGCTTTTGGTGAAAAACCGGCGCATACGGTACATGTTGTAAACAATTTCAATTTCAATTTCAATACTTAACCGAAAACCCTCCATACCAGCTTTTACAACTCATATCCGCCCGTACCCTCCTCACCGTTGATAAAACTGATGAGATACTAGTGAACCATGCAAACACAGTTAGTGTGGAAGATAACTTACGCAAACGCAGTTACAGTCACAGTCCCGCAAACGGAACAGTTACGGCGACAACCAGCCTACATGCGTGGTGTCGGGACAACAGAAGTGTTAGAGTTGTAGCCTAGCGACAGCTCTGTACCGAGTCAAACAGTTTATCGGTATGTCCGATCTAGACATGTACTAATCATATCTAGAGTAGCTTATAGTAGCTATCTGCAACTAATACGTATGCGGTATTACTTACAACACTCCCCCTGAAGGTAGCTACGGGATGAAGCGTTGCATTGGGTCTTGTCCTCCAAGGATCGCACTTCGGTATCTTGCTAGTGCAGGTCCTGGGAGGGGTTTGGTGAGCATGTCAGCCACCATCTGGTCAGTGGGGAGGTACCTTAACTTGATGGTTCCCTGCTCCACGTGGTCTTTGAGGAAGTGCCACTTCAGACCGATGTGCTTAGTCTTCTCGCTGACCAATGCATTCTGGGAGTATGCAATGGCGCTTTGGTTGTCCTCCCAGATGGTGGTGGTTTCGGTGATGGGGGAGTTGAAGATTTCCCCCATGAGTTGTCGGAGGTGGAGTCCCTCCTTGGTGGCGTCCGCCGCAGAGTAGTACTCGGCTTCACACGTGGATTGAGCCACACAAGTCTATTGTTTGGACTTGTAACTGACTGGCCCGCGTCCGAGAGTGAAGAGATAGCCGGAGCGAGACTTGCGGGTGTTGCTGTCGTTGACCCAATCACCGTCGGCAAAGCCTGTGAGTTGGAGACTGTGGTCCATGCCCCCCCCAACGTCAGGCGCATGTCGATGGTGCCATGGAGATAGCGGAGGACCTTTTTCAGAGCCTGCAAGTGTGCCTCGGTGGGTGAGGCTTGGGTAGAGCCGAGGATGCTCAACGCCGTGGAGACATCGGGGCGAGTACAAACAGCTGCGTACTGGAGGCTGCCCAGGAGGCTAGGGTAGACGTCCTTGGCCACCCCTTTAAGAGATGGCGAATTCAAGTGTGCAAGGCCGGCGAGAAAGCCCGGGTCCATCGGAAGTGACGACGGCTTAGAGTCGGACATGCCGTACTTGGCGAGGATGTCGCTCAGGTACTTGGACTGGTCCAGCGAGATTGTGCGCGTGGAGCGATCGCGGGTAATGTGCATGCCGTGGAGTTGGGAGAGGTCGCCTAGGCCCTTGATTTTGAACCGTGCTCCGAGTTGGGCTTTGAACGATGCGAGCCAAGTGGCATCATTGCAGGCCGCGGGAATGTCATCGACGTACATGGCGATCATGGCGAAGACGTGGCCGGTGCGAAAGATGTAGATGCACGGGTCGGAGACGCATTGCTGCCAGCAATGGTCGACGAGGCATGCACGAAGTAGCATGTTGAACTCGCGGGGGGACTGCTTAAGGCCGTAGAGGCAGCGCTTGAGGTGACAAACCTTGGACGTTCCATCGGTGAAGCCGAGGGGCTGGCGGATGTACACATCCTCCCGGATGGGGGCGTAGAGAAACGCTGTGTCGATGTCAAGCTGGCAGAGTTCAAGGTCGCGGGCGGCTGCGATGGTTAGAAAGAGACGCAGGTTGGCCATGCGGATGACCGGGGAGAAGGTCTCCGTGTAGTCCAGTCCAGCGCGTTGACTGCACCCCTTGGCGATGAACCGCGCTTTGAAGCGGGAGACGTCGCCGGCTGTATCCGACTTGACTTTGAAGATCCACATGTTGTTAACGACCATGCGGCATGGGGGGAGGTCCACAAGGTCCCACGTGCCATTGTTGATGAGGGAGGAATACTCCTGTTGCATGGCGGCTTGCGATTGGGGGGCTTGGGCGCTGTCCAGCGCAGCCCGGTAAGGTTTTGGTTCCACACACTCTCGGGCGGATAGGAGGGCGACGGCAGTAGGGGACGTGCCGGCAGGTGTGTGTGGGGGACCCGTGACAAGGTCGGGGACGTGAGGGTGCTCAAATATGTCCTCTGGAGCTTTGCCTTGTTCAGGATCACAACACGCCGTTACGAAGGTCGGTGGGTAGTCGGACAAGTGGGCAACCATATCGCCGTAGCGAATGGGGTGGGAGCGGAGCCGAGCATGGCGAGGGGCTGCCGGGGGGGGTAGGGGTGTGGGTAATGTGAGGTCAATGGGGTGGGAAAGGGGTGAGTCTGCGAGTGCGTCGGTGCGGGTGGCTGGCTATCTCCGTCGAGTGGCTGACTTAAGAGGGGTAGTGGCGGGTTTTAAATTGCAGTTTATACTGGCGATACCGCCGACTACAAGTTGAAAGTACTAGGTGTCTAGATAAACTTGCCTTCTGCGGGAGAGCTGTCGATCGCAGCTCGCCGAACCGGGTTGTCGCGCGTGAGTGACGTGAGGCGAGGGCCCATAACCTATTGAACCATGCAAACACAGTTAGTGTGGAAGATAACTTACGCAAACGTAGTTACATTCACAGTCCCGCAAACGGAACAGTTACGGCGACAACCAGCCTACATGCGTGGTGTCGGGACAACATAAGTGTTAGAGCCGTAGCCTAGCGACAGCTCTGTAACGAGTCAAACAGTTTATCGGTATGTCCGATCTAGACATGTACTAATCATATCTAGAGTAGCTTATAGTAGCTATCTGCAACTAATACGTATGCGGTATTACTTACAACAGATACATCATGTCCGTAAACATGAGAGTATTCTAGGAGTGCCCAGTTTTATATATCGGAAGGTAATATCGGACTAGTCGAGCGGAAGATCTTGGCGCGGGTGTACAAATATAAGAAAAGTAAGGATTGCACTCTTCCCATAAAATCTATTACTAGTGAAATAGGGCCTTTCGCGTAGGGCGGGTCTTTCTCATGTAGGGTTTCTAGGGTTTAAATTGAAATTGAAATTGAAATTGTTCACAACATGTGCCGGCAAACTGGACCGACTGCAGTCTCTCGGGCCACTGTACTTTGCCATTCATGACATATTAGCAAGTTGGGCCCGGGTCTCTTCGACCAGGTACACCTATCGACACACCTAGCTTCGCTGTGTGTCGACCTTCCTCGGGAGTTAAAAAAATGTAAGCAATCGCAGCAATTGCCACAGCCCCCCCGCCTAAGCAGTAATAGCGTAATAATTTTGTAATCAAGAAAAACATATCTAAAAATAAATCCACTTGTCGAGAAATGCAAAGCTAAACTGCTGCTCGACCTCCACGATGCTCCGCCCGCTCCCACCGAACCGGGGTGCCGACCGGCCGAGGCCGGTCGGCGTTCGGGAGCCTGATCTAGCTCCCGTGTGACTTCGGTCTTGCCGAAGATAGGAGGGGAAAGGCTGGCAAAAAAACCCTCCTCGCGTGGTCGCTCGTCGATCCCACCGCCCCATCCCGTAACCCCCGCCAAAGTCGTCGCCGCATCCGCCGACGCGACAGTCCTCCTTGTCGAGGTCCCCCGTCACCTCGAGGGCAGGTGGGGGGGACCGAGACCCACAAACATAGAAAAAATGGGCGCTCTTGCCTCCGCGCCTGAATTTTCCCCGCTCATTTTCCCGGTTTTTTCTTTGTTTGGTACCCGGGTAATTGTCAGGTAGTCTTGTTAATCCATAAACACATGGAATGGCATGAAGGGGGCTAGAACCGCCGCTTCCCGGAACGGATCGGTACGCCTTATCCAAGTACCGCCAAAAGTCGGAACCCGATAGGAACATATTGTGCATATGAACCCATCGCATCGCATCGCGAATGAGCTGCGAACACCTATTGCGAACACCTATAGGTGGAGGGCCTGGACTCCCCCGGAGTCCACCGTACAAATGTGTCCATTAGTAGCCCTACGGAGGGCTATGTAAACACTCCCACTTAATGGACATCATCCCATGAACTCCGGCCGGTGCCCTAGTAAACCCCGCAGTAAACGCGGAGGGCCCATAACTTGT
>JAPMLY010000137.1:0-47500 GCA_026401115.1 Tetraselmis chui
CTTCACTCCCACACCTACCACTCCCTCTACCCCGAAGATATAGTCTTCTCATCTAGCGGCAGCAATGCCCCGCACACCTGGCAAGGCACCAACATAGCCAACCCCGAATACGACCACGAATGCATGAGACGAGCCATGGAACACGCAATCACCAGCGCACACCTCACAGCCCCTCACACACCCAGCGCAACCATCCTCATCCTCCCCCGATGGGAACACACACCCTACCGCCACTCCAAATACATCAACTCCCCATACACCCACCACCTTTACACCCTCCCCAATGACGCAAACACCTTCCTACCCCCCGACCAACACACTGGCAACCCCACCCCTACCCCATTCGGCACACGATGGATGGTCGACATATACCTCGTCGCCAACCCCCTCGCACTCTCCACCCTCCCATCACCCACAGCCATGACCGCACTTCACAACACTCTCGAATCTATCTACGACACTCACCTCCCCAACCCCATCATCACCCCCCCTCCTCCACACCTCTTTGGCACCTACTCACCCCACTCAGCGGGTATATACCACCGCCCCCCAAACCCAACTCACCCCCTCACATACCCCCTCCCGGACCGCGTGCATCTAACGTACCCCCCCACCAGAGGCACCCCTGCTTGGAACTGGCAGGACTTTGTATACACAGACGGCTCGAAAAAAGGAAGCTCGTCCCCCCTCGGAGCAGCAGCTACCCACCCCGCCTCGGACACCAAAATCAAAATCATGGTGACCTCTACCCCTCCCTCACATACAATAAATCGCGCTGAATTAGCTGGCATAGATATAGGCCTCCAACTTGGCCGCACCCACCTCCTCACAGACAGTGCGTGCTCCCTCCGCCTCATACAAGGTTACTTAAACTGCCCTTCCGCTTACCGCCACAACATTCACCGCGACACCCTCTTATCCATCACACACACCCTTAAAACCCGCTGCGACGCAGGCATCCGTACACACCTCGGCAAAATCAAAGCCCACAACCATTCCCGAGGCAACGACCTCGCAGACACCCTCGCCAACCTTGTCGCGGATGGTCACCCACCCGACACTACATACACCACAGGTTCAGAGGTCACGATAGGCCACTGGACCTGGCCATACACCCTCATCCCACAAACCCTAGGGGACCCCATACCCTACAGATACACCAACCTCAAAACCGACGCACACACCTACAGCACAAAACACACACACACTCCTCTCTCGCAATCAACCAAACACGGAGCCCTCCTCGCCCGCGCCGCGAAGGACGGCGCCGATTTCTCTTACCACAAAAAACACTCAACCCTCACAAATATCCAGTTCACACACAAACAAGAATTCATGTGGGGCGTCCACAACACCCGCCTACTTACTCACAACCCCACCCTGCGCTGCCCCCTATGTGGCCAATTCACTAGCAACGGCCACATGGCCGGTAACTGCCCCTCTATGTCTGGTCTAAGACAGGACCGACACAACAGCGCTCTGCAACTCCTACTCTCCCTACTGGAACGCCACAACGGAGGACGTTGGGAAACCATCACCGCAGACTTCGGTAACAAACCCATAAAATCGTTTGCTTCCCCCACCCCTGCCCACACTCCACTTGACTGCCACCCACCTCACCCCACCCACATGCCCACCCGACTTGTTGCTGCTGACGAAGGTCTCTCGCCTGACTCCCTAACCTCATGCCCCGCCGTCCTCCCCCCTGAGATTCTCCCCCCCCTGCTTCGTCCCCCTGCACACAAACCCGACTTCATCCGCATCCTCGAACCCCGATTCGTTGGTCACTCCAACGGTCGCCGACGCTACGCATCCATAAAAAAGATTCAGATAGGGGAATGGAAGTACTGCACAGACAACAACCTCTCCCACACAGCCGACCTCATACGATCCAAATACACACCCCTTGCAAACGCCATCAGAAGCCACTGGCCAGGCACAGTGGTTGACATCCTCCCCATCGTCATGAGCCGCACAGGTACCCCGCACTCCTCCACCATCACGAGTCTCACCTCCCTTCTCACCGCCCGCACCGACCCTCCTGATAAACTCGTCTCCAAAGCACGCCTTGACACGTCTCGCATTCTTACACAACTCCACACGCATACTGTCCAATGGCTGCATCACCTCCTACTCATATACCGCATCAAGTCCCGCACGACCTCCCGCCGCACATCCGCACATTGCCTCCACGCACGACCCTAAATGCACACAACCTTCGCCTCTACTTGCACCCTCCCCGGGGGGGAGTAAAACCCCCGAACACCCTTGGAGAGGTTGGATTAGGTGGTTAACGGTCTAGCCCTGACTTGTAAGTTCCCTGTATGGCATAGTTGGGAGGGCCCAGAGACAGCAGCCGACGCATCCGGCTTTTGGTGAAAAACCGGCGCATACGGTACATGTTGTAAACAATTTCAATAGAAAGAGCGGCGCGCGGTAACGATGATGGCGCCGGCGGGGCCGGCCTCCACGGAGCTATCCGCGAGCGGCCTCCACGGAGCTATCCGCCTCGCACCTCATGGTGACGTTCGACCAACAGCTCACCGCGAGCATGACGGTCGACGTCTTCAGCCACTACGACTCCTTCCTAATGGTGGGCCCCGACGGGCTGGTAAATGTGGTTATTAAGTACAGAGCAACAACATGCCGGGCGCACACCGCAAGATAGTGGTCAGTGCGCAGGAGCGCATCGGCGGCTCGGCGGCCGCCTTTACCGGGTGCACGCCCGCGTTCCAGAACAACAGCGGCTTCTAAGGCTAGTCGCGCGCACGCTTCGCGCTCGAGTGGTGCACGCGCCCGCGCCGCTCTCTCAAGGGCATCGAGGGCTTCAAGGGCATCGCGCCCGCGCCGCTCTCTCTGCTATTGTTCTCGCCATCCCTACAGCAGTCCAATACCATCAAGATTTGGGCGCCAGCGGACAGTGACGCGGTTCTCGCCCTCCTGCGGTCCCGCGGTGGCGACAACGTCTACGGCGAAGTGGCGGGTAGCCCCTACGTGCAAAGCAGCGCGTGCGCCGTGGTGTGCGACGGCTTGCGCCTCGTGCGCGGCGACATGTCGTTCTACCTCATGCGTTGGCTGTCGGCGACGCGGAGGAGCGTCAAGCGGTGGGAGCCGTACGTCGTCACCGACTTTACCTTCAGCCTCGTCTTCAGGGAGGACGAGCCAAAGATGCGTCTCGCCTCGCTACCCCTTCTTTCACGTCTGGTTCCTCTTGCGCGGCGGCAGCGACCGCGTGCCTGTGGACTTCCGCACCTTCCGCATCGACCGCGACGACGACGACGGCACGCGGTGGCAAGTGGCGGTGTCGAAATGCTCGCTCGTCCGCCTCGCCGGCGCCGCCGGTAGCTACGGCGTCGCGGTCACCTTCGTCGACAACCCCTACCACTATTTAACGGTCCTCGCCTACCTGCCGGGAACGGAGTCGGCCGGCGGCGCGGTGTTCGCCGGGCAGAAACTCAGCATGCATGGCGTGCACGAGGACACGGTGGGCCTTCCCCTCTTGCGGCCGCTCGACTGGGCCGGCGAGGTCGACGTGCAATTGCGACGCGCCGGCGGCGGCTCCCCGCTCGTCCCCGACGCCGCTTCCACCTACGTAATTTGTCTCACATTTTCCAAATACCGACGGCGCCATGACCACACCCGCGTCAGGCACCCCCTTCCGCCACACGCTGGGCACGGGCGTGTTCGCCTGGCGCGTCCTACATGACGGCGCCCACGAGAGCTTCGTGGAGGTGTTCGCGCAGCCGACGGGCGGCAACTCCTTGATGGACGTCGACACGGACGCCGCGCCGCCGTTGCTCCGTGGAGGCCGCTCTTGTGGAGGCCGTGCTCAAGCCTACACAGTTCAGCGTGAGCGCGCTCTTGTGGCTCTGCGACTCGAGGTCCATCACGATGAGGTACTTGCCCCGCGCTCGCGTCCAGTTGGAGTGCTTGATGATTCAGTGGGCATGGACGGCGTCGAAAGCTTGGAATTCCTTATGCAAATCGGCGTACGCCTCTGCGTTCGAGCTCGCCTCCTTGCTCCTTGCTGGGGGTGAGGATCCCGTTGACGGAGAATTAGAAGCTGCCCGCGTCGCCAATCGTGTTGGTTCTACTCGACACGTAGTGCGCAAAATCGTAGCTGGCCTCGTCTTTGCAGGAGATGGCGAAGAGCGTCTTAAACGACCGGAAGGAGCTGCTAAAGCTCATGGACATCGACCCGCTGCCGGACGACGCGATCCACCGGTGCTGCGAGTAGGTGCGAGAAGGCACCACGATGCCTTGAGAGTTGGCCTCGGTGATAGTGCGGTCGACCGCGAGGTCAAGGTGGATCATCTCCGCGACATACTCGAAGAGATGATCCACCTTGACGGGTTTTCGAGTATGTCAAGGTGGAAAAACATACTCGAAAACCCAGAGTTGATCTGGGGGGGTTTTCGAGTATGTTTTCGAGTATGGTTTTTCTGGGGGGGTTTCCTTTTATGTTTTCGAGTATGGTTTTTTAAGGGCCTCAAGCATCCTTCGCGACACGGGCGACATGACGGACGCCGCGCCCTCCAATGGGTAGTGTGCCTATGTAGCTCAGCGGTACTAGTCCCCACTGTCTGCAACGCGCTCGCCGCTTGCGGCTACCGTGGCTAGCTACAACCAGTAAACGTTATGCGGTGGCTGCTGCAGGAGGATCGGCGCCGGCGCCGGGGCGGAGATGCCCATATTCCACCCGCGAGTGAAGGGCTCAGCCTGCGGCGCGGCCGCTGCGTCACCGCTGACGCGCCGCACCACGTTCACCCGCATGCTCTGGCTCGCGCCCCCCGGTGCGCATTGCCGACGATGAGGGGCTCGCGATTTGCGCGCCGCTGGCTTCTTGGCCGTTTTGCTTTTGTTGCTGCTGTTGATGCCGCTGGCCCTCGCCGCCATCGTCTATCACGTGGACATGTCGGATGTCATTGTTACGTATAGCAATACGTTCGAAATTATTGTACACGTCCCCGCTGCCGGTGTCGGCGAACAAGAAGGCGCACGGCCTTTCGAACACGTAGCGCATGACCGCGTCGAACTCAGTGCGCTCCATCGCTACGTGTTCCTCGAAGATGGCGGCGGTCTCTTTTTATGTCGAGGCTTGTACATTAGGAAGCTCGACAACGTCTTTCGGATCTGCAGCGGTGCGTATTGTTGGACTCGACCAACAACATGCATGATGGACAGTCGGTAGGGCCGCCGATTGTAGATGAGGTCGCGCAGCGTCCGTTGCATGTCGGCGTCCTTTAGCGCGGCGGTGACGTCGTCCAGCACCAACCGGTTGCTCTATCCCTTCTCCGCCGCGGCTTTGACCGCCCCGTGCACCCCGTCTAGCGTCGGCCGATCCAGCTAGGCGTGCATCTTGTCGTGCCGACGGAAAATATTATTTTTCAGATTGGCCACTCCGTGCGGCGTCATGACGACGTGCACTACGTGGAACGCCTTGCGGTTCGCATGCTTGCTGGATAACAGATTTATTAGCATGCTGGTCTTGTCGGTGCCCGCGCTGCCGCTGAACGACATGAAGAACGGCTAATCGGGCAGCGGCGAGACTATCCGCTCGTTGACCTTGCGGTCGCAGAGTAAGGCCGGCGACTTTACTCTGAACGCGGAGTGGTCTTCGATAGCAAAGCGTGTGTTGCAGTTGCAACCTTCGCACGTCTTTTCATGACACGTCTTTCGGCGCGACGGCCCCAAGTCGCGACCTCGAGCATCGCGTACTCTTCCTCGTTGAACCCGAAGCCGTCGTAGTGCTCATTCCACCACGCCACCTTCCCATAGGACGCGTCCACGGAGAGAGTGCACACGAGTGGCGCGCACGGGCCGACGCTGGAAACCGCCTCGCCGCACACGGCGGCTTCTCGTCGTAATGCATCACGGCAGGCGGACTAGAGGCTATACCCATATTTTGTTCTCTACTACATTAAGAAAAATCGTATGGGACGGGGCAACGATCTCGAGCGCAGCGACGGCAGTGACGGAGACGGTACAAAGTTGCTCGATCATGCGGTACCTCGCGGTGCTAGGCTGCGCGGTGTGGTTGGTAGAGCGCTTCCGGTCGCAGCGCTGGAGGAGCCCAAGCCCGCCGCAGCCGCCGAACGTGAGCCCGACGCAGCCACTGGACCGGAGCCCGCTGTTGTTGCGCAACCGACGAAGCGGGTAGCGAGCGAGATGATGAAGGCTGCGCTCCTGTTTTGTGAGCGGCAAGGACGTCGGCGCCGTGGCGGCAGCTCACGGCTTGAGGATTTCTAGCACCAAGCTTGGGCGCGTCATCCGCACCGAGTTGGGGGCCATGTCCGAGACGAGGCATGTCCCGGGAAAGGGCAATCTGCGCGGCTACGCGGGGCTGCACATCGTGGATGATGGCTGCGATTTCATTTAGGCGGTCCAATATGTAATCAACATTTTTGCATTAACAAGTGGAGGGGTGCGCGCGTGCACGATCGGTGGTCGGTTGGCCACCTCCGTCTTTGCCTTGGCAAAGGCGGAGGCATGCGTGCGCATGCACGATCGGCGGTCATGGCGGGCTGGAACGTGCGTGTGGCTTGAGTGGTTGTGGTCGCGGCGGGCACTGGGGCGGTCGGTGGTGGCGGTCGGGGCGCACGGCGGAGGTACTACCGTGGGCGGTGGGCGGCCTACCGGTGCGTGTGAGTGGCGTTAGCACGGGGTCCCATTATCCCCTTACTCTTCTCTTTCATGCAATAACTTACATGTATTTATATAAGTTACTTTACAAATAATTGAAATTCCTAAGCTAGGCTAATGGGAAAGTGCAAAAAATTCTCCGCAAGAACTCTAACGCGTGATTGAAATTGAAATTGTTTACAACATGTACCGGGTGACACCGGTTGCTGTCTCTGGGCCCTCCCAGCTTAGCCATACAGGAAACTTACAAGTCAGAGCTAGACCGTGAGTAACGCGTAACTTGTTCCGGGGCACCGCATGCTAGTCGGCCGTGGCGGTTGCTCATGACCGTCGGCCCGAAGCCGGGATTGGCCGTGGCGGCAACGAAGTCGACCGAGCATTGCGAGTGGCGGGGACATGTCGGGAAGCCGAGGTACCGCGCGGAGTACCAATCCAAGCGCGAAGCAGTACGGGTACTAACATTCGACCGTTGTAGCACGCAATGATGGCAATCGACCGAGGTGCCGCGCGGAGCACTAGTCCGAGCGCGTGACAGTACGGGTACTAACAATCGGTCGACTGTGCAGCACGCTTGGATGACAACCGACCAAGGTGCCCGGCGGAGCACTAGTCCGAGCGCGTGCTAGTACGGGTACTAACAATCGGCCGACGTTGCAATACGCTAGGATGGCAGTCGACCGAGGTGCCTTGCGGAGCACTAGTCCGAGCGCGCGGCAATCGACCGAATCGCCGCGTGCGACACCAACCCGAGCACGCGGCAGTCGACCGAGGTGCCGCGTTGAGCACTATTTCGAGCGCGCGGCTATCAATCGAGGTGCCGCGCGGAACACCAATCAGAGCGCGCGACAGGACGGGTTCTAACAACCGGCCGACGCCGCACCACGCCGGGATAGCAATCGACCGAAGTGCCGCGCGAAGCACCATTCACATCGCGCGATAGTACGGGTACTAACAGTCGACCGACGCTTTAGCGCGCCGGGATGGCGGTCGACCGAGGTGCCGCGCGGAGCACCCGTCTGAGCGCGCGGTAGTACGGGTAGTAATAGCCGGCCGACGTTGCAGCACGCCGGGGTGGCAATCGACCGAGGTGCCGCACGGAGCACTAGTCCGAGCACTCGGCAATCGACCGAGTCTACTCGTGGAACACTAGCCCGAGCACGCGGCAGCCGGTCGAGGTGCCGCGCGGAGCACCAACCCGAGCGCGCGACAATACGGGTACTAACAGCCGGTCGATCTTCAGCACGCCGGGATGGCAGTCGGCCGGGATGGGGCGTTGCGGCAGCGCAGCCGGGATGACAGTCGGCCGGGCAGCCGAGGTACCGGGCCGAGCACCATGCCGAATTGCCGAGCATGAGGCAGCAAAGACAAAATAGAAACACGAACGGATTTATTACAAGACTGTCGTGCGATGCGCGCAAAGACCGTATTAGTACATGAGATGATCATGTGTGGAGACATGAGAGTTACAAGAGTCACATGATAGTAAACGGGCGTGCCTCCAACCTTGCAATAACGTACTTAAATCCCTCCGCCGATTTCATGTTCCCTTCGTTAATGTGAAGAGGGGTTGCGTACGGGTGCCGAAGGGACATGTAAAGCACGATTTGGGACATGTATTCGGCGAATATTTACTCCTCCCTGCGGTTTACACGTACCTTGCTTTATATGTCCCTTTTCTTATGTGAATATCGGCTATATTCCTTATTTCCAGCGTAGCATAACATTTCTCGCATCTTGAAAATAGCCCGACAATAGTGATTCCCGATGCATAAGGAGTAAAGCGGCGTAGCACGCTTTGGTCCGGCCGGTTACGGTGGGGCGAAGTCGGTTATTGTCAATAAGATTATGTTCCTTTCCAAAATAGGGGGTGGTTATTTTGCTCGCTATGAGACTGGCGGGCAAATAATCCGAGCGCCGAGGAATGAATTATTGAAGTTGCAAGGGTCAATGAGACTGAAAGGTGAAAATGAGAAAGGGAATGGTTACAAGAGTCACACTAGAGTGGCTATAAGTAGTGTTCCATGTTGAGGCGCAGTCCCGCTGCTGTCATGTTGTTGGTTGTGTTAGATGGTGCTATTGTGGCTGACAGTTACAAAGTTAACTATGATTGACAGTTGCCAGATGAGATTCATGATGTGTGATGTACGGGACAGATATACCCGTAATGGTATCTCTGATATTGCTATATGATACGATAATACACACTATGAAGTACATGTACGATATGATATGGTGTACACGGATGTAGATACATCAACACCCCTCCTCAACCGTAGTATACAAACCATGAAATGAGACGAAGTCTAAGATAATTTCTGATAAGCTTGGCCAGTGCAAGTCATGGATTTGGATGCCAGGCGGTGGGCAGTGGCTGAAGGAATTGGCTTCGTTAAGAGGTCAGCGCAATTGTCTGCAGTTGGAACATAGACCATCCGAATAATGTCTTTGGCAGATGGTACTTGAGAGCAATGTGTATCGTTTTCCGAGATGTGCAATCTCGGGTGACGTTTGGGATGGCACATTGGTTGTCACAGAAAACGATGGTTGCGCTGGTAGGAGGACAACCCATATCCGTGGCGAGCTGACGTAGGAAGAGAACTTCTTGGCAGACACACGCAATAGCAATGTATTCAGCTTCACAAGTCGATTGGGCAACCAATGTTTGAAGAGTTGAGCGCCATGGAATAGGTGAAATCCGGAGAGGGGGTGAGTCCCCGTCTAAAGCTGGCCCAAGGTAAATAATTTGGCCGCGGACTGACATAGAGGAAGATGGATCACTGCCCCATGTCGATTAAGCAAAGGCACTTAACCTAATACTAGAGGGATGATGACGAAATGTGAGGCCTCGGTTGGATGTACCCTTCAGATAACGGAGGACACGTTCAGCGGCAGTCCATTGGCAAAGCTGAGGCATGGAGACGAATATGCAAATGCATGAAACATTAGCTGCAATATCATGGCGGGTGCAAGCAACAGTCCAGTGGAGGCATCCGACAAGGTTGTTGTAAGGAATGCCCTCAAGAAGAGGCTCGTCGTCTCGAGTGAAGTTGAATTCATCTCCATGGCTCCAAGGTAAGATGGCATGATTGCATGGAGTCATGCTGAAATGCTAGAGCATGTCTTGAATGTATTTCTCCTGATGCAGTGTTATAGATCCATCAAGGTTGTGATCGATGCCCATGCCCAGAACCCAAGTACAAATTCCCTCATCGGTAATATCAAATGTAGATCGAATCATGTCTCGTAGGCTGTTCATCCATGCATCCGAAGAGAGGAAAACAATGAGATCATCCACATAAACCAATATGATGCCCAATAAAATGATATTCTGAGAAGAAGACCAATGGAGATATACGCCGGGGTCACCAGTAGACGTTATAAATCCATGAGAAGTTAAGAATTTGTCGGCGCCCGCCGGCGGCGCAGCGGCGGCGGCCCCGGAGAGGGGTGCGCTCGCAGGCCCGTCGGCACCTACCTCTACCTCCACGCGGTGGGCGCTGGTAACCATGTAGCCGTGCCATGCCTGGCACGGTAGGGGGCTAAACGAGGTATCGACAGCTGCGATCCGCGGGATCATCAGTTGTCGGGAAGCCATGTACGGAGGGTTTTGGAAATACATAATATCCGTACACCGGCACAAGGATCTCCCGCTCGGCCAGTCCGATATGTCTTTTCCGCGACTAAATACTCGCAGATACTCTCCCGACGATGGGGCGGGGGCGACGTTTGCGAAATATTTGTTGGCGAAGAAGGGTACATATGGATCAGCGGAGGGACGAGGGTGTTGGAGATGGCGGCGGAAAGCTGGGAAGCACCGCTAGGGACGGCGCTCGCTAGCAGTCGCCAGCCTTGCGAGAGCCTTAAGTCTCCCCTGGGGGCGAGGCCTGATGCTACGCAGGACGGAGGTGGGTCGCGGCCGGAGGACCGGCACGGTCTGGCGGCGGCGGTCTTTAGGATCGCCCGCCGCCGGAAAAGCCCGGTACAAGGCGTCTTTGGAAAAATTTCCGTACCCACCATCTTTTGAGGACCGGCGACTCGATCCATGTGTTCTTCCAACCCCTTCCCTAGTCGGTACCCGGTTATCGATAGGCTGCGTCAGGCAGTGTGCCTAGAGTTATCGTAACGGCACAATGCTCGTAAAGGCGACCCCCTAACAACGTAAACCACCGGGGGAGGGTAAGGACGGCCATGGCGCGATCAGATAGGTGTTGGAAACAAACGGAACAAGGACAGGGGACAAGAGAAAATCTGGCTCGGAGGCAGGAGAGCCAGCCGGACACCGTCTGCAGCCTAGTTATTTTCTCTTGTCAGCCCCCGAAGGAGGAGAGAAGACTCGGCTAGGTGGCGCGCCGCGTCGGGAGGAGGAGCTAATACCTCGGGCGGGGTTGAGCACGGATCGAGACGGGACCGACGACGACCAGAGCGAGGGGGGTATTTCACCCGCCTTTCCCCCCAAGCTCCGGCACGACCGGAGTCGCACATGAGCCGAGGTCAGGCAGGTTCGCCTCGACCTGCTCAAGCTGGACAGCCTTGCTGATCAGCGATCCCGCAGCGGCTGGAGCAGGCCGCGTATCGTGGAGACTAGCGACACTTTTTTATTTCATAATGTATCCAAAAAAAATATATGTAAAAATCAAAAAATAATAAATACCTGGATACGGGTATGTTTTGGACGGTATCGTCACTACCAATGGAGAGGATGGGATTAAAGGTTTACGGTCTACTCCAGCATATAAGTCCACAAATAACTGGCATTGAAAGGGGGGGGCCAGAGATAGCAGCCGGTGTATACTGGTAAACAATTTCAATTTCAATTAAGAATTTGTCGAATTTACTGCGCCATTCATAAGCGTCATGTTTGGTACCGTAGAGTGCCTTCTGGAGGCGTCCAAATAGTTCCATGCCGTTGCTGTCGAATTCCTTGAATCCCTCTAATAAATTTATGTAGAGTTCCTCTTTAATGTCCGCATATAAGAAAGCTGCCACAACATCCAGCTGATATATGGGCCATTCCCATTGAGCCGCCATTGCTAGAGCTTTTTGGACAGAGGAAAAACTGACGACACGAGCGTACAACTTGGTTTTGTCAAAATCCTCACCTTCTCGCTAGGCAAATCCCCTGACTATCGGGCCTTGTATCTACGAATTGATCCATCCTTGTTTTCTTGATAGTGAAGTCCCATTTTTTGTTGAGAACTCTCTTCCCATGAGGGATAGGGACAACTCTGAAGACGTTCCTGGCAAGAATTCCATTGTACTCTTTCTTGATAGCTTCTTTCCATTCTTTACTTTTAGGGCTATGTAGCGCCTCTTTCATCGTTTTCGGTGTTACGTTGCTGTTACTTTCTATATATGTTTCTGCAGGCCCGTGTTGGAGTAGGGTCATGGCTAATGTAGTAGACGCGTGTGGAAGGCCTTGGGCTTCTGCTAATAGAATAGTAGCCTATTGCATTTGAAGATGGTCGTCCGTCACGTTTTGGTCCGCAATAATAAGGTCTTCCAGAGGTGATGCTGTCAATAAGCTGTCGCCGGAGTCCCGTAATTTGAATGAAGGCAATCGGTGCCTTGTTCCCCGTCATAGGTGTTGGTCATTGGTAGGTGTAGATGTTACAGCTGTCTCTATAGATTCACCTGCCGGAGGTGTCGCCGCCGCCATGGTGTCAGAATGAACATGTGGTTGGTCATGCGTTGCCGGTGAAGTAGATATAGGAATGCGTTCTCTCTGTGTCGCTGATGAATGGTCGTATGGAGTTGAATGAGTGGAAGTGGCTCCCCATGCCACAACATCATCCGGTTGAAGTATCTCCGGCGTCAAGAATGTCTCCATTATGGTCGGTGCAGAGTCCCCATGAAGGTCATCGCCCGAATCATTATTTGAAGCGTCTTGTGGGGGAGGTCTCGTGGTCTTCTTTCTCCCATCGTAAATGGCCTCCGCTAAGTTCGTAGGCTCATGGAAAGGTAAAATACTCCCCGTGACGTGAACATGGTTAGGAAAGAAGGAGAGGAGCTCACATTCATAAAAAATAACGCTCCGGCTGGCCACCGTCCGCTTAGTCGTCGGGTTATATATTAACCATGCAGGAGAATCACATGAGGTTCCCACATTAATGCCTTCCCAAGCTTTGTCGTCCAGTTTGCGTCGCAAGGCAGCATCCACATGAACGTATGATTTGCAGCCAAAGATCTTTGTGATGCTGAGATATGGTATGATGTCCAAGGCCAATGTGATCAGGATGCCAACGACCCCGTTCGATAAGTTCTGATATGAATAAAAATGGCGTGTTTGAAGCCAAATTCCCAATAAGATCGAGGTAGACTTGTTAAACCGTGCACACACGATCAGTAAGGAAGGTAACTAACGCATACGTAGTTACAGTCACAGTCACGCAAAGGGACAGTCACAGAGACAACAAGCCCGAGGCGTGGTGTCGGGACAACAGAAGTGTTAGAGATGAAGCCTAGCGACAACTTTGTACCAGTACAAACAGGTTATCGGTATGTCCGATCTAGACATGTACTAATCACATCTAGAATAGCTTACAGTAGCTATCTGCAACTAATAACTATAAGGTATTACTTACAACACTCCCCTTGAAGGTAGCTACGGGATGAAGCGTTGCATTGGGTCTTGTCCTCCAGGGATTGCACTTCGGTGTCTTGTGAGTGCTTGTCCTGGGAGGGGCTTGGTGAACATGTCAGCCACCATCTGGTTAGTGGGGAGGTATCTCAACTTGATGGTTCCCTGCTCCACATGGTCCTTGAGGAAGTGCCATTTCAGACCGATGTGTTTGGTCTTCTCGCTGACCAAGGCGTTCTGGGAGTACGCGATGGCGCTTTAGTTGTCCTCCCAGATGGTGGTGGTTTCGGTGATGGGGGCGTTAAAGATCTCCCCCATAAGTTGCCGGAGATGGAGTCCCTCCTTGGTGGCATTCGCCGCAGAGTAGTACTCGGCTTCACACGTGGATTGGGCCACACATGTTTGTTGTTTGGACTTGTAACTGATGGGCCCGCGTCCAAGTGTGAATAGGTAGCCCGAACGGGACTTGCGGGTGCTGCTATCGTTTGCCCAGTCAGCGTCGGCAAAGCCTGTGAGTTGGCGACTGTGGTCCGTGCCCCCCCCCAACGTCAGGCGCATGTCGATGGTGCCATGGAGGTATCGAAGGACCTTCTTCAGGGCGTGCAGGTGGGCTTCCGTGGGGGAAGCTTGGGTTGAGGATGCTCGACGCCGTGGAGACATCGGGGCGCGTGCAGACGGCCGCGTACTGGAGACTGGGTGATTGGGTATTGGGTAAACATCCTTGGAGACTGGAGACTGGAGACTGGAGACTGGAGATTGGGTAAACATCCTTGGCCACGCCGGTGAGATGGGGCGAGGACATGTGCGCGAGGCCGGCAAGGAAGCCAGGGTCCATGGGAAGGGACGACGGTCTAGCGTCGGTCATGTTGTACTTGTCGAGGATGTCGCGCAAGTACTTGGATTGGTCCAAGGAGACGGTGCGTGCCGAGCGGTCACGGGTGATGTGCATGCCGAGTAATTGGGAGAGGTCGCCGAGGTCCTTGATCTTGAACCGTTCTCCGAGCTTGGCCTTGAACGATGCAAGCCATGCGGTATCATTGCATGCTGCAGGAATGTCACCGACGTACAACGCGATCATGGCGAAGACGTGGCCGGTGCGGAAGATGTAGATGCAAGGGTCATAAACGCACTGTTGCCACCCATTGTCGACGAGCCATGCACGGAGGAGCATGTTGAACTCGCGGGGGGACTGCTTCAGGCCGTAAAGGCAGCGCCTGAGGTGACACACTTTGGACGTGCCATCGCTGAAGCCGAGGGGCTGGCGGATGTACACGTCTTCCTTAATGGGTTCGTAGAGAAACGCAGTGTCGATGTCAAGTTGGCAAAGCTCAAGGTCACGGGCGGCTACGATGGTCAGGAAGAGACGCAGGCTGGCCATGCGGATGACAGGAGAGAACGTCTCAGTGTAATCTAGTCCAGCGCGTTGGCTGCACCCTTTGGCGACGAACCGCGCGTTGAAGCGGGAGACGTCACCGGCGGTGTCAGACTTGACTTTGTAGATCCACATGCTGCTAACTACCATGCGACCCGGGGGAAGGTCAACGAGTTCCCAAGTGCCGTTGTCCATGAGGGAGGAGTACTCCTGCTGCATAGCGGCTTGCCACTGGGGGGCCTGGGCGCTGCCCAAGGCAGCTCGGTACGATTTCGGCTCCACACACTCCCGGGCGGACAGGAGGGCGACGGCAGTAGGCGATGTGCCGGCAGGTGTGTGAGGGGGACCAATGATAAGGTCGGGAACGTGAGGGTGTTCGAAGATGTCCTCTTTGGCTTTGCCTTGCTCAGGGTCACCACACGCCGGCACGAGGGTCGGGGGGAAGTCGGACACGTGGGCAACCATTTCGCCGTAGCGTAGGGGATGAGAACGGAGCCGAGCTTGGCGAGGGGCGGCATGAGGGGGCATGGGGTCTGGCAATGGTATGTCGATGGGGTGGGATTGGAGTGAGGTGGCCGGTGCGTCATCCGAAGGGTTGGTGATGGTGGAGTCGACGGAGAGTTGTGCGCCGAAGCCCGGGGTGTCTTCCTGAAAGACAACATGGACGGAAGTGGTGATTCGGCGGGTTTCCGGGTTGTAAACGCGGTACCCGGGTGCGTCATTGGGGTAGCCGACCATGACGCCACGAAACGCCTTTTCACTGAGTTTTCGACGCAGTTTGTCAGGCACCTTGGCGAAGACGGTGCACCCGAAGACGCGAAACTTGGAGGCGTCAGGCACATACGACGTGAGGAGGGTGAGTGGGATGCCACCAGTGGGGCCGACTGAGCGACTGCACGTGCGGTTGCGGAGGTACACAATTGTGCTGATAGCGCATGACCACATGGAGTTGGGAACGGCCATACTGTGGAGCATCGCTGACGCATTGTCCCGGATAGTGCGCCAAGGACGTTCGGCTTTGCCGAGCATGTGGTGGGTGTATGGGGCAGAGAACTGGACCCCAACGCCGAGCTGTGCGCACATCTGGCGGGTTGTTACAGCCTCAAAGACAGAGTCCGAGTCAAATTTTATGATTGGTGCAAACGCGCCCGATTGGGAGTGGTAACGTGCATGCATGTGCTTGATGTCGAGGAGGATGTTTTCCAACTCCGAGCACGCATCGTCTTTGGACTTGAGGAACCGCACCCACATGTAATGGGTGTGGTGGTCAATGACGAGCAAGCAGTAGCGGAGGCCATGTGGGGAGGGGACGTTGACCGTTGAGGAGGGGACGGGAAGGTTTCGCGCATGCAGCGGTGTTGCGCGGTGCAGCTGTGGCCTTGTGTAACAAGCATGAGTCGCAAGAGACATTGGTTACAGAGCTGGTTAACGCAGGGCTAGTCGGGACACCGTGCGTGTGCTGGGCCCGCAGGCTTTGCATGTTTAGGTGTCCAAACCGACGGTGCCACAGTATAGGGTCGCACTGGGCAGCAAGGGCAACACTAGGGGAGGGAGAATTCACTGTCATCGTGGAGGTACTGGGGGGGGGCTCTGGCTGGTGGGGGAGGAGGTAGAGGCCGTTTCCGGAGGGCTCTAGCACACCCATTCCTGTGGGCACCACAAGCAAACCAGTGTCAGAGTTAGAGGGGAAGATGAATTCACAACCGCTGTGGGTCTGCATCCAGCTGACACTAAGTAACCGGCCGATGCGCTGAGCAGAGCGAGAGGACAAGTCAGGGGTGTACAACGCATGGACAGTGCGGTGAATAAGTACGCCTGTGTCAAGGCGGACTGAAATTCGGACGGAGCCACTGCCCTTGACGTCAACACCAACCCCGCCAACGCGCGAGGGAGCGGAGGGGGGTGTGAATCGTACGAAGTCGCCTTTAAACGCGGTGAGGTTGATCGAGCAGGCGGAATCGACTACCCAGTACTGTGAGAGGTTACGACCGGGGGTTAGGGAAGAGGAGAAGGCTACGGAGCTGAAAGGCACACTCACCTCGGTGTCATCGTAATCATCCGTGCACTCCTCGAGGGTAGGCAAACTGTCAAAGTCATCGGCGGGGACGTCGCTCAGCACAGCGGCGTGCGCAGAGTGAGAGCCACCAGCAGGGGTGCCGTACTTCTGAATGATCATTTTGCGCTTCGCGAGTGTCCACCGCAAGAGGGCGTCATCCGGGGCATTGCAAGAGGACAAGATGTGGTCCGGGCTGCCGCAAGCGGAACACTTGGTGGGCAGGACGCGACCACCGCGAGGGACACGTGGAGGGTGGCCTCGACCGCTGTGTGATCCGCGGCCAGCAGCGACAAACGCGGAGATGGGAGGCGGTGAGGTGTGGGGAGCTGTTGCGGCCGGGGCGTCGTCCTCGTCCATATTGTGCGCCAGGTGGAGGATGCTGGCCATCACGTCATCAGCGGACAGCAGGTAGTCTGTGTCGAACGCGTTGATGACGCACTGTTTGGCCTGACCGTGTGGGCCGTTGCTGGAAATACCGCGCAGCATGAGGAGACCGAGGTTGTGGGGGTGAATGGCAGCGGAACCATCAACCATCTGACATGTCTCGTTGTAGTCGTCGAACGTCTGTCGCATGTAGTGGACATAGTCACTGAGTGACTGTCCGGGGCGTTGTCTGACCATCAAGTTGTCCAGCAGCGACAATGAGCGAGCAAAGGACCGACTGTCGAGACGTTCACACAGAAGGTCCCACGCTGCCGCTGCGCAGTCAGGACGTGCTGGGGAGACGCACTTCATCGCTTGGTCGGCGCGTGGGTTCGCGCTAGCTGCATGAAGGAGCAGGGTGTAGGCGTAGTGTTGCGCCGGTTCGTCTAACATGACGCCCGAGTCGCGGAGGGCAAGCTGTGGGATGAGGTAAGTGGCCTTGATGGAGAGGAAATTAAGGAAGTTCCTCTTCCACTGCTTGAAGTCCGTGGTGGGCCCCATGGTAGGGACCGACATCTTCATGGACCGGTTGAGGGCGTCCTTGTCGAAACCGGTGGCCTCGTGGGCCGCGCGGCCGATGACCACCGGGTCAATGGTGGGGCGACGCCCGCCACGGGTGGTGTGCCCACCTCGCTGTGTAGGATGCGAATGCCAGCCAGGAAAGGGAGGCGGTGGTCCACCGGGGAAGGGAGAAGGTGGGCCGCCGGGGAAAGGAGAGTGGCCGGCCATTGAAAGCGGGGGGCCGTACGGGTGCGGGTGGCCACGGGAGGCGGGGACGCGGGGCGGCGGTGCCTCCGGGAAAAAAGGTCCGGGATCCGGGAGGGCATACCCTGCAGGAGGGTACGGAGGGGGTGGTGGTAGATGTTCCGCGGGCAGTCCGTGAGGCTGTGGGGCGGTGTGCGCATCGTTGCGGCGGAGTGCGACATGGGGGTCGCCAACCGACGCTGCAGCGAAAGCAGCATCGTGGGCCGGCTGCGCGTCCAGCCGAGTGCCGGGAAAGGGAGATGCGTGTGTTGGGGGGTCGGAGGAAAGGAGGAAAGGAGGGTGGGTTTTTTTTTTATTTTTTAAAACGCTGATTATACTGGCGATACCGCCGACTACAGGATGAAAGTACTAGGTATCTATGTAAACTTGCCTTCTTCGGGAGAGGTGGCGATCGCAGCTCGCCGAACCAGGTTGTCGCGCGTGAGTGACGTGAGGCGAGGGCCCATAGCCTGTTAAACCGTGCACACACGATCAGTAAGGAAGGTAACTAACGCATACGTAGTTACAGTCACAGTCACGCAAAGGGACAGTCACAGAGACAACCATTCCGAGGCGTGGTGTCGGGGCAACAAAAGTGTTAGAGCTAAAGCCTAGCGACAGCTCTGTACCGGTACAAACAGGTTATCGGTATGTCCGATCTAGACATGTACTAATCATATCTAGAATAGCTTACAATAGCTATCTGCAACTAATAACTATAAAGTATTACTTACAACAAGACTAGCTCTGGATAATAAGCACATGGCCATTTCGGCAAGTGTTCTCCAAGGTCGTTCCGCTAACGCGCTCTGGTGAAGACTATATGGTGCCGAAAAGGATAGTTCAATACCACGAGTGTCGCATAATTGCTTAAAAGCAACATAAATGAAGGTAGCCCTGTTGTCGGCCCGAATAAAGTGGACCTTGTGGCCCCATTTGGTGATTCTTGTTAGCAACTCCGAGAGGATGTGTGGCACTTGTCATGTTGACTTGATTGGTTGACCCATGGTGAAGGACGTCCCCCTACAGAAAGCTCCGAAGAACTGATTATTTCCCCGTAGTGAAGTTTCGACAGGTCCCCAAGTGTCCAGATTAAGGGTGTGGAAAGGAGCTTTATGCCGTGATCCAGGGTCGCGACGACGGGCCGCCACGGAGGACTTGGCGATCGCACACGGAGCACAAAACTCGGCCTTGTGAAGAGAATAAGGTATGCAAGTGGATCTTGGGATAGTGTTGCAAATGCCGTCATGATGAATGTGGCCAAGACGGCGGTGCCATAGATGGGTTGTTAAGCGAGAAGCTCCACTAATAAGTATAACCACCGTAGGGAAGGACCGAAGAAGGGGTGTAGGCAAGATCGGCTCCGCCATTAAACCATATAACCCCATTCATGAATTCTGCGGATGGGGATCTCTGCTCCTGTAGATAGTGTCATGTAGCACTTGTCAACATAAGTAAAAGTAGCTCCAGCATCTTGAGCTTGCCCTTGGCTGAATAGCTTGGATATCCCGTGAAGAGCATATTGTACGAAATTAGGAGCATAAGGACATCATTTAGGGTTGTTCTGACTTGGCGCCCATCCAGTGCAATGTATATTTTCCATCGTTGTGCTATGACCATATAATGTAGCATGTACTCCACTGAGTTTGTATCTATTGGCATGCGGAAGTTCGACGTAAGTGTGGAACTCATGACGGCTGGCATTGATAAATCGAGAAGCTCCTCCGTCGACAATTTGAACTTGTACCTGCAAGGGTGTCTCTGCCTAGGCCATAAAGGCTGTGGGCGCATCCGTAGGTAAGCGAGGCATATCACGAGCTGCCGCCATAAGCCATGTGCCAATATTCATGTCCATGTTGTCTGCTAGTGATGGTGACAAATCACATGAGGAAGGGGCTGTCTTGATGATCTTGATAGCTGATGTGTTATATCCTTTAGCTAAGGCATGTAGTATTGACGACGGAGATCTAAAAATGGTCGTGTTGTTGTCCCGCCGAGTGATGAACATTCCCGTCTTGGACTGCCGTCGCTCCGAAGGCGAAACTTCGAATTGTGGGGAAAGAGAGCAATCCGAGGTAGTATTGTCATACCATGTAGTCCCTTCTCCGCAAGTCTGAGTATGTCCGCCACTGTCTTGGGGGGGGGGTCCTCTTGCTGATGTAGTGATACATAATCTCCCATTGTCTTCCAATATTCGTCCATAGAACCGTGTCCCTAGTTGTTGTTGAACCAAGTGATTTAGCCTTGACGCGTAAGGGGCTGCCCAATGCTCCAATTATGTCTGGGTGGGTCTCATCCTCACTACTACTCTCAATGAGATAAGTGGGATAGGTCAGCTGTGTATGTGCCAAAAATCGGATATGTTTCAGGATAGAATGAAGAGTCTCGTAATTGCCAGGCGTGTAACACTGTCCGCCTTCGAGGAAAGTCACTGGCGGAAGAGCGGCCCAAGATGAGGACGGGGTGCTCGTGACTGAATCGGGTAAGCGCTCCCTCCATCGAGAAGTGGCCGAACGTGGTAGTCCTAAAGGGTAGGTGGTATGGAGAGCAAGAAGGCGCTGATCCAAGAAATCAAGCGCGTTTGAAGGATCACAGCTGCCAGAGGAAGTGCCCACCGTCCCTCATGTCTTGCGATGTCCTTCCAGTAACGGTATCAGTCCGCCTAAAAAGAAACTGACCCAATGCTTGATGTGTTTTGGCAGTGGTGTGACATGGATGTCTCGCAGGGTAATCGAGATCGTGTCTCGCAGTGTTGGTGTCGTCAATGCAAACGTCCAGCAGTCAAAATGACTTCGCGGCGACTCGGTGGTGTAATCGTCTGGATGATAAGCCTCGGTGAGGTAAAGCATGGTGCTGGCTGTGGATGCCGAGTTAGTGGTCACGGTTGAGGGAACCATACTTTAGTCCCACTGAATAGCACTGATAGGATCATCGTCCAAACATGTATGTGGCGCACTGAGTTGTACGTCTTCAATCTGCGCATGAGTCACGCACAAGGGTCTCGTAAGAAGGGTTTCGGCTCCGCATATGTAGGAACGTTGGCGAGGCAAAGAGTTGAGAGTGCTAAAGGTATGTAAGTGTACACCGGCTCCGTGAAGTCCTAGGGCTGGGTCTCCTCCTGTGACTCATGGAAGATCATGGGTGGAAGTTCATACCCTGAGCTTGGGGAGGATGTCTAACGTAATACGGGTGTAGTCATAGCGAAACAAAAGTCCTCGTAGTCCACATAGCCCACCGGTTGTCCAACCGAAAGTATTACCCGAGGTGCCGCGGGATTCAATCGTTGATAATTGTTTTCCCGCGGTTTGTCCGTAGGCCAATAATTATTCCTCGAAGGTGGCTGAGCTGGGGGCATGGCCGCGTCATTGGAGATGGATCAGATAAGGGCCGGCCGTCAATATGTCTGCGTCGCCAAGACCGTGAGTGATTATGATTAGATTTGCCACATCGTTCGCATGGAGTTCTCACAGTGCGAGTATTATCAGAGTTCTGGTCATGACGTGGTTCTCCTGAAGCCATAAATGCCGTGACGGGAGGAGAAATATCGACAAGATCGTCACGTTAAGCAGCGGGGTCTTCAAGAATGATTTCGCGGAAAGATGCCCATGGTTCGTCCGGATTCATTCGGCGGTGGCGCTTGAGGAAGATCCGGAGGTTGGGATAAGCCGCTCCATCAATGTGTGGTATAACATGATGATCAACAAACGTCTGGTCAATGCAACCTCTGCTGAGGCGAATGAGGGTACGCCATGCTGCATCCTTGGTGTTGACGAACTCTATGATGTGCTGGGATGGGAGTTGCTTCGACATAAGAACTGTGCTGGCGAGGCACGCTGCACGGTTTTCTTCCAATTTAATTAATGATATTATATTGCGCCATGCCAAAGTCCCATGGAATGTCTCGGAGGTTGTGTCATCGTCCAGCACGTTAATAGGTAGGGCGAGCTCGATCTCCGTGTGGGCTGCCTTGCACTGTCGAGCAGCTGCAGATAAACAGTGAAACATATCGCGCTGGTTGCCATGTGTGCCTTTTCCATACATGGCTGCATCAAATTTATGAGAACGGGTGAAGTCCTTGAAGGAGTGTACCCAAGCTATCGTGTCTGACCATGTGGGGTTTTCTCGTAGTTTGGGGGTCTTGTTGGTATCAGTTATTTTCTGAGACGATTGAGCTGACATGGTAACATGTTCCATGAGGGCCGATATTAATGATTCTTGTTTGTCGAGTTGTGAAGGAGAGGAAGGGGACGACATTGGAATAGCTTGGGGTGATGTTAGAAGTTAGTTGTATTTCTGTAAATGGTTGTAATGAAGAGAGAAAAGGAGAAAAATGAAAATTGTCGATGTCGATGATAATTTTCGTCGTCGATTGCTAATACAAATATTCGAGAAATATCACTGTTGACTTTACGATTCAAACGCAAAAGGTGAAGGGTTTTGTCTACGAATTAAAATCGCTCACGAGAACTTGTTGATGCGTCGAGAGGATTATTTCGAGGTACCATTGCTACATGCTTTACAATGTGGTCGTAGAGAGCAATGTAAAATTTTGCTTCGATGAAAGTGTTGATGAGCTAGGAATGTGAGATTTTTCCGCTGCGTTTCATATAAATCCGCAACTGCAGAATTTTGTACCGGGTACCGTGTACGAATTATTTTATCGCGACATCCACGGATCCGCACATCTTAACACTGGTGTTTCATATAAATCAGATCGAAAAGATATGCGGATTTGATTGTGCGGACGCCTCGAGCGCCCGCAGATATCGAAAAATGTGCAGCCGCTTCGAAGGGGCTTCACATATCGGACGAACGATCCGCACATTTTAAAAGTACTTTAAAATAGTATTCGGTATCGGTGCGCGCTCCATGCAGCAGTTCCCTGCCCGCAGCGCAACAGCGGGGCGCAACACAACAGCGGGGCAGTTCGGTCAATGACACCCTTCGAACTTCAAACGAGTGCGAGCGCTCGCCCGAATATCCTCACCGCGCCATCAATAGTCAAGAGCAGGTAATAGACTAAGTAAGTCGACGTTTGCGGGTACCGGTGAAGGATCGGGAGTCCGAGCACGACCACGCGGAAGACGAGAGCATTGGTGGAAGGTCTCACGAAGCGCGACATACAACCCAACAAGTGCACGGAGCGTGGTGCATAAAAGAAAGGCGCGGACGGTGTGTGCGAGGAGGGTGAGGAAGGCGGCGGTGAGGAGGTTGGTCGAAGCTGGCTCATCTGGCACGCAGACAAGGATATCGCATGTTTTGCCCGGTCATCGCTCCAAAAACTCTCATCTGCAGCGTACCCGCCTACCCGATACCGCGATGGTTAGCGCAAAGAAGCTTGGAGTGCGCGGGCATGGCGGCGTAATGGCCTCATGGGAGGCAGCCATGCTTGTGTAATCTGTATTTGTACCGGTTGCAACAGTTTTTTCCCTCGTAATCTGTATCTGTGGCTGCGGAAATACATGAAACGCGCCTTTATTCGAGTACCTCGTTTCCGGCTGCATAAGGACCTAAATGTACAGATTTACTGCACCTGTAGTATTTGTACGGCTATCTGCGGGAACGGCTACAGATTTATATAAAACGAGGTCTTAGATTTTTGTACGAGATGTTGAACCTTTCCTTTGTGGTTTACCTTTCTTGTACAAAAAAAAGTCTTCTTGGTCTTAGATTTTTGTACGAGATGTTGAACCTTTTTGGTTGTCTTGGTTGATTACCGTGACAACCGCTTAGCCCATTGGGCGTCAAGAGATCTCGATACATTGTTTTCCGCCGCTCGCGCTCACGCATCCCTTACCAATGGGCGGGCATCGCCACCTACCTCACTTCCGAGGGCCGGGACCGACCCCATCTCCCCTTCGCAACCCTTTCATAACGGCGTCTCGGCCAAGGTCGCCCACCGGGCGGCTAATCTAGCTGCGGTTGGGGAGTACCGTCGTGCCATGGAGGCCCTAAGCTCCAACCCCGTTGCAAGTGGTCGTGGGGTGCACGAGGAATTATCACGGTTGCACCCACAAGACGATGACGACCTCGCGGACGTGTTGCCGGATCCCTTCTCCCTCCCTCGTATCAAACTCCGTGCTTCGGAAGTTGATATCATGGAGGTCGTTGCTAGATGCCCTCGAAAGTCTAGTCCTCACGTCGACGGTTGGAGGTTTGAAACTCTTCGCGCGTTGGGTACCCCTTGCACTCTCACCGGTTTAGCCGAAGCCATCGTGAATGCAGAAGTTCCACCAGGCGTTGCCTCATTCCTCGCCTCTGCCACACTTATCCCGCTAGACAAGCTTGATCCCGAACAAAGACGCGCACAAGAGCAAGAACTTCGCGACCAAAAGGGGACGCTGCGCCCGATTGGAATTGGCTCCGTTCTAGTTCGTTTTGCGAATCGCGCGCTTCTCGCCGTAATTGGTGACGGAGTGTCTCAATGGTTGGCTGCTCGGCACCAATTTGGGGTCGGCGTCCGCGGCGGGGCTGAGATCGTACAATTCATGGTTCGAGCCGCGCTTGACGCTTCACCGGACTGGGCGGACATGCAAGGCGACGCATCCAACGCGTTCAACGAGTTCTTGCGGCGTCCCTTGTTTGAAGAGTTGTCAGCAAATCCCGCGCTTCGACCGTTGCTCCGCGTCGCTACTATGTTGTATGGCCGTCCATCTACCTTGTACGTTTACGACTCATCAAATGCTCACGGCCCGGCCATGCGCATCCCGAGTACCCGTGGAGTCCATCAAGGTTGCGTTCTCGGGGCCATGTTCTTCGCAATAGTTGCCTCCCGGGTATACAAACAGTTGGCTGCGATTGCCCCGAACGAATCCGTTGTATGCTGTTATTCTGATGATGCTCACTTCTTGGCACCCCCTGCGTCTCTCGTGGCTATTGGCGACGCTATGCCCGAGGCGTATGCTAGCGTTGGCCTCACCGTAACCATCCGCAAAAACTGTTTGTATTCCCCTTTGGGTGTCGGTGATGCTTTCGATAACTTACCCGACGGCCACATCATGCGGGGAGTAAATGTCTCCACGGAAGGGACGAAAGTATTGGGGGGGCCAATGGGTACATCCGATTTTGCTCGAGACGTGTTCGAAACGGCCTTAAGTAAGTATGAGGCCTACGGCGAACGTCTAAGGGGTCTAGCGGCTCATCGGCACACTCACACTGCGCTTCGTATCCATCAACATTGCAACCGCCGCTTCGGACACTTTGCCCGTACAGTCCCCCGAGGTCTTGGCAGGGGTGAGGGCTACGGTGACACCGTCGTAACATTCCTCGAGCGCGCTGACAATGCCACCCTAGATGTGGCGGCTGAGATATTGGGCCTTCCCGCATCTAGCCTACCCAGCAACACTCGCTCCGAGATGTCTCTTCCCATACGTTTCGGCGGCATGGGGGTGGGGGATTTGGCTGCCTTGGCGGATGCGGCCCATGTCGGAGCGGCCGGTTTGGCAGTGGGCTCAGCTATTCGTTTCCTTACAACACAAGACGCTCGCGTGCGCGGGGATTCCCAAGACGATGTTCCAATGGAGCCGACCATGTATGGACGATTAGCGAGTGCTATGACCACAGCGGTGTCCCGTAGGCATGGTACACCGGACGGAGACGACGGCGATAACGAGCCCATGTGGTCGTTAGAACTCGCTTCGTCGTGGGCGCGCTTGGACGCTGCGTGCGGTTCTCACGCTCTCGCCGAGTCTGAACCCTTGATAACCACAGCCTTAGCGATGCTCCCCCCGAAACGTCCAACGGTGGCTCGCGCCGGCTGCGTTGCCGAAGCCCGATCAAACAACGAGCAGATTGCCCAGTCCCTTGATGGCCTACCCTCGCTCGTCCCTCTTTCTGCGTTTGCCACGGACATCTTTCCAAAGCTACAAGCCGACATCAGTGAGCGCGTCAACTTGTTTCGCTTCGCGAAGCTCGCTCCCACGTTTTCCAACCGCGCTCGGCCGGAGTCTAGGCGTTTTCTATCTCGTCTCGGCCACGGCGCCCTTGCGTTTTTGGCTTCGGACCCTCCTACTTCGGGTCGCCTGGGCGAGCTCCGTGACAAGTTCCCTGAGCACTACGACGCAGTTTTCCGCGTCGCGGTCTGTCGCATCTTCGGCCTACCCTCATCTCGCATCCTCTCTTCTCTACGCTCCCCCACTGCTTGTGCTTCTTGCCATCTCTCGGTTCAAGCTATGCGGGGTGCGTTCTCGTCGGCGGGTGTTGACATGTCGGATGATGCGTGGGCCACTGCTTTTGCGGACCATTTGGCTCGTTGCGGCGGAGATGCTTCGGTCCACACCGCTCACTCTTGGTTAGTGACGGCCCTTGCGGAAATCATCTCCGAGGTTCGTGGCGCACTCGGGGTTGGCGTCGAGGTTCTCACAGATCCCACGATGTTAGTTCAACTCCCCAACGGCAACGACGGTCTCCCCGCGGATGTGGGTGTCTTGCACTATCACGGCATCCGAGGCTCAAAACTTGCCCTTGATGCCGTGGTTTCCGGTTTGTTCGGCGTGTCTAGCCCCCCGTCACCCGAAGTCGCTCTCCGCCATGTTGAGAAGACCAAGTTCGAGAAGTACTCGGAGGGGTTGAGGAGTCGCCCCGACATCCGCTTCATTCCCTTTGCAGTCACGGAATTTGGTACTCTTGGCGGCCACGCCACGGCTTTCTTGACGGAGCTAGCCAAGCAGGCAGCCGCATCTAAAGGGATGCACGTGGGCAAGTTGTTGGCCTCCTGGCGTCGAAAGGTCTCTCTCGCCGTCCATGTTGCTCACGCGGACAACGTCTTGCGCGGTTTGTCCGCCGCTGCGAACGGCACGGAGGCCGCTTCTTCCTCGGCTGGGATGCCTTCTCCAGCCACGGCGCTCTTCACCCGCGCCATGGGCCGCAAGCGTCCCCGTGCTTCCTCGAGCGGCGCGTGAGGCGCCGCTTGTCGCCTCCACGTGTTGCATTCTCGGCGTGGCTTAAGAGTTTCCTTAGTTTAATCTGCTAGGTTTATGCACAATGTAGTGCTTTCCTTTTGCTGTGCTTTGGATTCCGTGATCGGTTCGGATCCATGAGTACTTGATTTTTTAGGATCCGGAACTAGTGAGTACCTCTAAAAAATGGATCCGGATCCCGCGATTACCTGTGATTCTAGGGTTCGGATCCCGCGATTACCTGTGATTCTAGGGTTCGGACCCCGCGATTACCTGTGACTCTAGGGTCCGGATCCCGCGATTACCTGTGATTCTAGGGTTCGAATCCAGCGATTACCTGTGATTCTAGGGTTCGGATCTTGCGAGTATCTGTGTTTTCGGTTCCGGAACCGAGTACATGAGTACTTCTAAATTTTTGGTTCCGTTGGATTCGTTGGGTTCGCGATTCCAAGAAGTACTCGAAGTAATCATGCAAATTGATACAAATTGCGCATTTTTGGGGAAATTTGTACTACAAATTCAATTCTTACATCTACTAGTTCTATGCGCCTGCTCATGCTTGGATCCCATACAGTAGATTTTGAATGAGGTATCCTAAACACCCTATCTAAATTCCCAACAAGCTCCTCTTCTGTACGTTGGATAGCCGTCGATGACAAGCTCTTCCCTGATCTAGACGGTCTACTACTTCCCGCTTGCCCCGCCATTGTTGCTAACTATAATAGGAGTTGGATGTGGACGGGCAGATTATGGTGGATTTCAAGCGCGTACGCACCGTTTAACAAGCCCTTGGGTGGGCTATAATCGATTCAAGGCTGCGGAATGACAACAATCGGGGCTATTGAACCAATCCTAGACATACACCTCAACAGATTTGCATTGCCAAATACCTCCCAAAAAAACAGCGTGTCACTTCGGGCCACCACAGAATCGTGAGACACTCGGAATCGTTAGTACTGATTGGGTATCGCGATTCCACATCGTTTTGCTAGGATGAGGTACTCGCGATTACCGCGGATCCATTAAAGTACGATGAATACCGGATCCAACGATTACTTACAATAACTGGTACCGGATCCTACGATTACTTACAATAACTGGTACCGGATCCAACGATTACTTACAATAACTGGTACCGGATCCAACGATTACCTGTGATTCCTGGGTTCGGATCCCGCGACTACCTACCGAACCTAGGGTTCGGATCAAGCGATTACCTGTGATTCTAGGGTCCGGATCCCGCGATTACCTGTGATTCTAGGGTCCGGACCCACGAGACCGAGTCCGAACCCGAGTAGTCTCGGGGATTCGCGGAGCCGTAGGATGCGGATCCAGTCCCTGTCTGTAGTGTTGTTTTGGAAGTCTAACAAAGCTAACAGTACAATGATAAATTTTTTGACAAGTTAGCTAAGTTACTTCGTGTGAGGGTGCATCAATAGGAATGACGTTGAAGCACGACGATGCGCACATCATCGCACGTCGAGCCGATGGTCTTGAAAGTGATTACAAAAAGAACAACATGAAGCCGATGGGCTCCAGTACCAAGACTAGTACTATATTCCCACCGATGCATATTGTACATACAAAATGTATTCAGTCAACGGAGCCGCTGTTACCGGTTGACCGTCATGCCCAACAGCAGCAGCAGCAACAACCCCGAAGTCTCATATCACCACGACTCATTTCATCGTTATTGCTCCAGCCTCGCAGGCGCGTTGCCGCCATACCCGCAGCCGAAATTGGCAACGTTGACTGACTTGTCGTTGATGTAAGTGTCACCGCTGTCTATATCCTACCTTCGCCGTCCCGCTCCATCACTAAATATATTGTATTGACGACCCTGTGCTATTCGTTGTGGAAATCCCCTTCCCCCTTAACGGACAGTCGCACTGCATCCGCAAACGCACAGGCGGTTGACTCGCGTTGCGTTACAGAATGATTCCAGGTCTGATGAGGGTCAACGTGGCTGCGGCAGCGCTGCTGCTGTTGACCTGTTTCTCAATGCGCCCAAGCAGTCGGCCAATCAGCGCGGAAGCAAGCACAGTCCGCATTCGTGTCCGGCGCAGCCGGCCGAGCAAACACATTTGGCGACGGTCAGAAACGGCCCCCTCTTCGGGGGCGATATCACGACTTCTCTTGGATGAACCCTGGCGCCATGACGAGCAGTTCCAAGTACTGTCGGGCAGAATTCAGAAAGGCGTGCAGTACTACTCGAAATTCTCCGTCAACCGGCCGTTATGGGGGATATTTAAGATGTTTGAGGCACAGGGGCTAGAGGCGAAGCTAGAGGCCAACCCCACACTGACTGTCCTGGAGCTTGGTTGCGGTGAAGGGCGAGCGCTTCTCGAGCTCCAGGCCCGTTTTCCTCGTGCCAGCGTGTATTGCGTAAACCTCCCAGCCTATGGGCAGGTGCATGCAGGCGGTGGCGCGTCCCTTTCTCGCCTCAATAAGGACAGCTCACTCGAGACAATGATGTCGGTGGTGCAGTATTACAATATTCCGTGGCATCCGGACAAGCACAATACCCCGCGAGTCGTGTATGCGGACGTCACGGAGGGTGATCTCCCTCTGCCCAGTGGCTTTGTCGACGTGATATTCAGCCGAGCTGTTGTCTCGAAGTTCATCATCGACAGTAGGTTCATGGAGGGCCTTCTTCACACGCTTTCGCCCACAGGCGAGGCGCTTATCCAAACCGACGCGTTGTACAAGCCAGAATGCTCAGCGTTAAACAGGGCGGGTGCCCCGTCCTTGACGCTGATGTGCAAGCGTCTTCAGAAGCACGGGAAGTGCATGAAGCTCGTGTCCCAGTATGCGGATACCACACGTGTCGCGGGTGGTAGGCTGTTCGAGGTCTGCAACTACTACGTCATGGCGCTCGTCGGCAATTGCGACACTTATGGCGAGTGCGACGCAGGTTTTGAGTCAGCAGGTTCGAAGTTGTCAGGGGCCTGCGGCAAGGAAATCCCGTCACGGACTTCGTCAAAGTTTAAGGACCTGGACGCGTGGATCACTTAATGCGAGAAAATCACTAAATATTACTCAGCAATACTTGCAATACCTACATAGCGCAGTCAGTTATTAAAATGGTAAGAGAACCCCGTGTCGCATGAACGAAACTCCTGGCACGTACCCTAGGATAGTCGCGTCGAATTCTCTTGGCCTAGTTATTTTTCTTACTGACGGATTGCCTGCCAGTGCGGGGAAATCTAAGTGTTGCAGTTTTAACCAGGGCACACAGTAAGAGTATCAAGCCATAGTACCTTCTCACAACATTCGAAGCAGATGAATAAGTTCATCATACATTCTTGTTATGTCGCAAGCTACCATGGCTGTGCCTGTTGTAATCTTTATCGCCTCCTCATGCCTGGCCATTTTCTCCCGACTCGGTCCTAAAAGTAAAGGACACAACAATACTGGCACAAATTTGCATTATTCATATCGATTTCACGTGCACGATATTAATGCACATCTGTGTTTCTGATATTATTCGAACACATTCAGCGATTAATGCGCATGTAGCCATTTTCGCAAGGATGGAAAGTGCGCATGAGCGTTTGCATGGCGTGTTACGTATTACGAGAAATCCACAATATGACATCAAATCGCCTCTCATTATCTCCAGAAATGCAGGACCGTTGAGTGGCATTGGCATGGTACTTCGTTCGGCGCAGTGTTGCATCATCACTTTTGGGCTCTAGGGTCTTCCTTGTCCGGAATCTGCCCTATGGTTAACACGACTAGCAAAGTCAAACAGCGAGGCTGTTCTTTGCCTATTTGCAAGCACCCAAGAAATAAATGAGGAAAGAGACTTTGATAAATAAGTGTACGTCGTCGTTGAACATGTTGTAATGGCAAGATTGGCCATTATATGTGTACCGCCATGAATAACAGAAATTGAAGAAGGAATCATTCGGTTTTTTGGGGTATTGATGAAGTGCTTGCGCATAAATCCACGTAGCATCGTGCCGTGCGTAGGGTAGCCAAGCACCATTAAAGCAACGGATTTTACCCCGAAAAGTTCGGTTTTTGGGGGGGGAGTAAATGAGCTTGAAGAATGGATTCGTTGCGAGATCTTCCGTTGCCCATCGTGTCAAGACGTATAGTTAGTTACTTTGAAGAGGAATGGCATAATAAAGGGGAAGAGTCTTCAGCTCGCGATACTTTGTCTCGAGTAAACATCGAAAGAGCGCGGAAGTGCGGTTTTGTACCCTCCTATTTCAAGGCATGCAAAGCGTCTCCAAAATGGCACATTCCATCGCGAATGCCGGGATTGTGGACAACAAATTGTAGTAATCATATACAACGCGATTCGCATTACGATTTTGAGACTCTTTAATAGTTGAAGTCGAGATATTCCTTGCCCCCGACGAGACCACACGTTATATTAGAAGCACGTTGTCTTTACTGTGGTTAAACAACTTGGCAAGCCCTAAGAATTCAGAAAGTAACAGCCGACCACGGTAAAAGGTGGTTCGGTCACAACCTTAAAGTTTGGCACCCCCCACAAGATTATGTGATCCGCATCGCGCAAAACATAATATTACGGACTGTCATTTGACGTATTTCAGAAAAAAATTCAAAATCACCATTTCAAGGGGGTGGGGAGGGGGGAATTCGTGTTGCATTCTCGGCGTGGCTTAAGAGTTTCCTTAGTTTAATCTGCTAGGTTTATGCACAATGTAGTGGGGAGGGGGGAATTGTATTCCGAAGTAAAAACAAATTGCAACATAACTTGGCAAGCTGCATTGGACCGCAACGAAACATTATACAAAATGGTGTATATATGATTTACATTTAAATATTGCAATTTTCATTAAACTACATTCTACATTGGTCAACCTGCTTGTTCACGACTTCGCTCGAACGGTCATGTAGCAACATCTCGCCGAATGCGCTTGCTGCCTCGAAGCGCTTCGAGTCTCTCATCATTCCTTTTCCTCAATGATAAAGGCGAGAAGTTCGGGTGCAATCTTTCTTGCGGGGGCGATAACCTCCGCCTCCAATTTTTCACAACGTTGGCAAATCTCGATGTGACGCAAGGAGTCTTGCGGGAGTAGAGCTCCGGCGCAAAGGCGTTCCATGGGAAAGGTTTGCATGGTGATGAGAAGGTTACCCAAAGGCTGCATTGACGTTAGCGCACCATTGTTATTTGCAGAGGTGGCGCCGGTAAACTTCTTGATAGCAATGAGATGGGTGTTCACCGTTCACGAAGTCCTCCGTCCGTGCTGAAACACGGAGTGCTCTCGCCGTCCCCGAGTGGTAGCAGCGGTTATATGTGCTCAACGGTAGAGCCTTGATCTCCAACCATGGGAGCTTCTTGGCGTCCTCCCAATTGCTGCTGGGAGGTTTCTCTCCCTTTCTCGACGCCATCGTAACCGCTGCCCACAAGGCAAGCTCCGGGCGCCCATCCGGTGCCATTGTCCAAGGCTTGCAAACTGACAGAGATAAATGATGCTTGTTTGGGGGGTGTGCGGGCGTGCAGTCCACACGACTACGAACGTACGAAACCATATAGCTTCGCTCCCATTCTCCTAGCAAGTCCTCCGCCTCTTCGTATGAGTACAAGGCAGTACTAATGTTCATGATAACCAAGTTACACCGACGTGCGTCCCACATGTCTTTTTGGCCATTGTTGTACACTCGCACACTGCCAACTGTGGTCAAAGGGTTCCACTCAATAAGCCGCCGCTCCGTTCTCAACGTTGTGACCTCACGAACGGCAGCGACGACGGTGTCTGTAACAAAAACTGATTTCAACAAGCATGATATAGACCAAGGCATGTTATGATTCCGCATTGACTGTAGAGTTTGAAGGTCGAAAAACATTTGGTGGGATGTACACAAAGTTTTGTACATTTGTAATCCTGATTAGATTTCGAAGACATACAATTATTAATCTCCCCGGGGCGCAAAAAAAGAAGAAGAAAAGGGGAACTAAGATGAGGGCAAGAGCGAGACCCATTTCGTAGTAATCCTTACATGAAGAGAATAATAATGGCAACTTATTTCGCCTTACTGCTACTATTTCGCTACTATTTTTTCTTTGGATTCCGTGATCCTCTTGTCACTCTTGCCCTCTTGTTTCCCCTCCCACTTTCCCTGTCCGTGCTCATCTGGTTCTTCTTGTAAGCAAAAAATTTCGCTTACTATTTCGCCTACTTTCTTTCGCTATTATTTCGCTTATTGCTACTATTTCGCCTACTGCACGCGACAACCGTATCTTTGATTAAGTATCTGTTTACATACTTAAACAAAAAAATTATTACAAGAAAAAGCAGTGGAGGCCACCAAGCAAAAAGAAGAAAAGAGGAAAAAACCAAAGCCCGAGGAACATGAAGGCATGCCACAGCGTTAGCACTGCCCTCCTGAAAAGCGTCGGGGAGATAGGAACCCAAAGTGCCATGATGAGCAGCAAAAGACGTTGCATGAATTCACGTCGCATATCCCCCCAAAAACGCCGAAAAGGAACATAAATATGCCGACGAACGAAATGATGCATACGGACACATCTGTCAGACTGCAAGGAGCGAGAATCAGCACCACCCATGCCATGGAAGTGACGAACAACCACCAAAATAGCCAAGCGATCAGCCAACTCAGCCGCCATCGGCGCCAACTGGCCCCCATCCTCCATGGCGAAGGGATAGTAGTCATGGATCGACCGAGCCGAAGGCGTGCCGAGCAAAGCAAAAGTGCGGAGGCCCGCATCAAATTTGCCATGCTGAGCTCCCAATGCAAGGCTGCCATGGAGTGGGAGACGAGCACCTATACGAGGAATATTGGTGTTCGTGCGAGCACTTGTAACCGTCACATCAACAACAAGATGACGGTGCGGAGCCATGAAGACTAACCAAACCACATCCCCAAGGCAATCTCGAGAAGCTCCCGACCAAATACGGCGGACCTCCCACCGCAAGTCCCGCTCCTTAGTAGCCCCCGCTTCAAGCATGAACTCTTCAAGCACGTGGACAATGCGGTCGTGGAGTTGAATGATACACCAAGAAAACGGGCACCGGGGGATATGGTCCATGAGAATAGTAGCTGTTGAGTGCTCACCCGACATAGAGGTGCCCGATACCGTCGACGAAGATCCAGACCCGCGAGAGTCTGAAGGAGCCTCATATCACCGAGAGAGCTTTCGAACATGAGAGGCGCGCTCCGCAGTCAAGCCAAGCACCCGGTGGGCTGCCATCGTGTAGCAATCGGATGGCACCTTAAAACTGGACTCATGTGAAGCGAAAAAGAGAGCTAAAGCCCCGCGACCGGTACCCAAAATCACCCTCATGTAGTCCGGTGGGAAAGGTCTGCAAAACGCCAAGAGGTCAAGGTAGGCCCGGGCACGAAGAGTGCGCGAAATGCCCCGTTGAATGTGGCCCCCGGAATTTCCCAAGCGAATGAAAGCATCGGGAGTCGGAAGTTGTAGGCAAGTCAATTGGGTAGCGAGCGCCACCGCATTGTTGACCGGAGATACCACCAACTCGACATCGGGCCTAGCATAATCCGAGAGGTCTTGGTTTAGTGTGTTAGTCAACACCACGAGATCCGATTCCGAAAACCCGCCAATTGTGGAGATCATCGAATCATACGAATTGCGCAATTGGACCGCCCACGGTAAAGTAGAAGTGGCAACATTAAGTAGTTCCCGTCGGATGAGACAGTACAAAGGACCTAGCGACTCGGACTCGTAATCAGAAATCAGGTTGCCGAAACATCTCATCTTTCGCGGATGGTGGCTAAGTTCATCATCAAATCAGGTTGCCGAGGGTCGCAAAGATACTTAATTAAAGGTATGTGCCGTTGCGGATTACCTGGCAGTCCCATATCCCGGGAACGCAAAATAAACAACTGTTTGTATCATATTCAAGGCCAGCAGTTTCTATGGCGGGGAACTAAGTATACACTCCTCCAAAAATTCCCGGACATGCTTTATGTTAAACATAAACTAGTCAAGAACACGCTCCCCTCTCACCACGTCAAGCACGACGATACCCGAGTACCACCCAGTTGTAGGAGAGCCGAGAAGTAAGCAGTAAGCCGTCATTCGGGGTGGTTAGACCTCAGCTAAAAGCGGGTGTTGTTGGTGGAGCTTGTCGAATTAAGCACATAAATTCCGTGGAAAATGTATGAACTACACACGTCGCTTTGAGCGCCACGCTTGGGCATTGCTTAAGCGCTCATCCCAAGCTGCATGTTACTCTATGTGCCACATATACGTATTTTTGGGGGCTTTTTGGAGGGGGTTTGGAGGCGTGGGTGCCGTGTTCAATGCGCGAGGTTTGGTTTGCGGGTGTGTGAATAGAGCACGAAAGTTGACGCCGCTAGCACGGGTGATGTTTTTGGAAAGCAAGCGAGCAAAACGCAAATGACGCAGGTTTGGACAAACACTGCACGCCTTAAACATGCGAGGGCGATTGGCTTAGGGGAGGGGCGAGGTCCAAGTTGGCCGTTAGGGACGCATCACGTTGACGGTGGTGTTTGGAATGCTTGGGTATGTGCTTGTGCCAACCACACCCGCGCCCCACGCATGGCACGCGTCGGGAATTAGGCTCGGAAGTTAGTAGAAATGAAGAATCGGTAAGCATGTATCGACAGACCCCACACAAATCGCCTCATGAGGTGAGCGGAATTCGATGGGTGTTGCTTGGCACTGCGGCTCTGCTTTGCCGGAGTAATTTGTAAATGAAAATAATTCATAACAAATCGGTTTGTGGGTGTTTGAACTCCGGAGTAGGTTATTTCGACGCGCATTGAAAAGACGCGTCCAACGGTACATGTTATAAAAACGTTTTACCATATTTGAGTAAGTTATGAACGTTTGAACATTGTGGCCGAAAGCGGCTTGCCCTTGAGTTGTGAGCATATCGGTGGTAAGTCTACATACGCGATTTCGTGCGTTTCCCCCACAGCGGCCTGCCCAACCCCTCCTCCCTCCGTCGCATATGCATTATATTTGCGCGACCGTCGCATCCGCATTCATATTGCGGCGTTGTGCGACCGTTACTCCTTTCGTCTAACGAGCACGGCGATTGTTTGAAAGAGCGTGCCGCACAGGTGCGGGCGCGATAATCCAAAGTACACAAGTCCGGTAGTGCTCGAATTCGCCCCTCGCTCGTAGTTGTCGGCGCATTCCATTTTGGGCGCAAAAGCATTGCCTAGGATTTCAGGAGATTTGTCAATAAAATCGACGCATGATTACATAGTTTACTACGGTGCGAAGTCTTGTCCGGACTTTTGTGAAGGAGTGTACATGACAGTGCTTCTTGCAATTGAAACTCCGTTGCGTAGATATCATATCCGCCGACGGAAGTACGGACTTTGTCAGAGGAACCGCGATTCGACTTCGCCTTTAAACATTTCTTACAAGAAAAAGCAGTGGAGGCCACCAAGCAAGAAAAAGAAAGAAAGACGATTCGACTTCCACGTTAAGCATCGTACGATAGAAGAAGAAGAGCAAGTAAGGATTAGAAGAGAACGCAATAGCGAAGCTGAGGACACCACAGCCTTCAGGTCGAAAAGCAATTTTTCAATCGCCAGGCAAATATGTTGCGCCGGACGGCGCTGTCCGTGACACGTGTGTGCTTATCAGCGGCTGCTGCGCGAGCGAACACTGCCGTGGCCCCTTTTACGCTCGCGACACCAGGCGTAGCACCTACGCCCGGCAAAGCTCCCCCGCCAGCCGTCCCACTGGTCTCCAATACCCGTTCGTTTGCCTGATCCGCGGGTCTGGACCGCCCACCCCCGGATAAGATCATCATTACGTACGACCCGGAGGACGTGGACGAGTTCATCGCTGTAGCGGACGAAATTGAGGTTCTCCCCCATCCCTCCATACACATCAGCCCCGCCGAGTCTGTGAATGCACAGCACTGCTGAGCGTTTGCCTGTATATGCAGGCTACCTTCCCCACAATAATGGTAGAAGGTGTGGAGGAAGAGTAAGTGCCCCTGTGTTCGGCCCTCTGATATTCGGCCTGTCACTGCGTCTGCCGTACTGCACTGCCTTGAAGTAGCGCCCCTGTATGTATGACTGGCTTACAAACCTTTGTGTCTGTCGCTAGGGGCGACAGGTTTGCGATCAACACAGAGGACGGTGACCGTATATACGCCAGCGAGGTAACCTCCCCCTCGCTCGTGTTGACCGCCATGGCTACGGTCCCTGCTTTGCAAGCGCAAGAGTGACGACTCGGCCTTCCGCGCTGCGCAGTCCAAGCAACAGGACCCGGCGGCAATCGTGGCGGCAATGAAAAGCTTCCAAGGCCTCCCGCCCGCCGACGGAGCCTCGCCCCCTCCGGGCGCTGGCTGCGGCTAGGCTGGGATGTGCTGGATATCACGGGATGCCACATTGTGCCAACTGTGCGAATGTGACGCCTGCGGGGGAAATGCTCCCAGCGCACACCCTCAGGCTGACCCCCTACCGCACTGGCACCTCGCCCTCCCCCCCCCCCCCCCCCCTCCCAACACACACACTCACGGCAATCTCACGAACGTGAAGCCCTTGTTATGGATGCTCACCTCACAGCGGGACTTAAGGGCAGCAACCGCTCTGCTTGTCTGTTTTACATGGTCACTTGGTGAGGGGAGAGGCTGTGTAAGAAGGATGATTACATTGGCGAATCCCATGCAACACCAACGCACGAGGGGGGGCGCAGTGGCGGGAGGCGTGTCCTTATATGCATATTTTCTTAGGCGGGTGGTTGCTAACACCAACGTCGCCATTGCTGCTCATCCGCGCCCTCGTCAAAGCCGTTGGTCCCACCAAGCACTCGACTGTCTATGGCTTTGTCACACGCTTTTCTTCGCCGCGCGTCAAACGCCTCCCACCCCTCGACCTCGCGCAGCTGCTGTACCGTCACGGGGTTGCTGTGCACGTCAAGCGCGCGGAGGGCGGTGCAGCCCAGCAGCACGGCGGTGGGGATGGTGGTGATGAGGTTGGCGGGGAGGGAGAGAGAGGTGAGGGACGGCAGCCGCGCCAGCTCCTCCGGCACCGCTCGCAGGCGGTTGTGCCCCACGCGCAGACTCTGCAGAGCACTCATGCTTCCCATTCCCAGCGGCAGCTCCTCTAGCCGGTTGTGAGACACGTCCAACTCGCGCAGCGCTGACAATTGGCATAGCTCCCTCGGCACTCCGGCTAGCTGGTTGTTCCCCAGCGCCAGCACCTGCAGCGCCTGCCAACACATATTGCCCATAAACACCCCGTTGCATGAAAAGCGCACAAAGACACTCAAAAAATCCACACGAACCTGCTTCATCCTCGTCAACTAATAAATCATTATCTACACACAAATGCGCACACAGACACACACACACACAGACCGGCCTTGCACCTACGGAAGACTCACACAATCATCAAAGAACCCCGGAGTAAATGCACGACTGATTTTTCAGACCAGCGTCACCATTCCGTCATTTGGGATTGTATCAAGCTAGATTACTACCCCTGATCAAACATTTGGCACTGTCCCATGGTTAATGGTAAGGTCCCAAACATCTAAAATAACGACTATCTATTCTGTGAGAAGTAAGTCAGGCACACGAATGGTGCCCACCTACACCCGGTCTTCTATCACTGATTCGCCCCAGCAACAGATTCCAGTTGGTGTCCACTTCACCAGCAGATATTGCTGATATTGAGCTATCTTGCCTCTGACTGCAAGTGTGGGTCGGAAGAAGGGGGGTTGGGGGCGGGGTAGGGGTCGTCGCACCTTGCATTCCCCAATCTCCGGCGCTACGGCAGTCAGCTGATTACGGCTGAGGTCGAGTTGCACCAGCGCCGTCATACTAGCGACTGCGGCCCACGGAGCAGCGGCGATGGAGTTCCCAGCCAAGCGGAGGCGCTGCAGGTTCGACAGTGCCGTTATTCCGGAATTATCCACCTCGCGGAGGGCATTGTCTCCTAGGTCAGCGACTCGGATGGCACCCCCTCCCGCCCATGCCTCGGCGGGTACAGCGGTTAAGCCCTCGGCCCGCAAGCTCACCACTCCCGTCTTCACCCACCCCGCTGCTCTATCCGCCAGCGTTCTGGCCTCCCTGCCACAATTTCGTTGGGGTGCAATCTTTGAAAACGCGGACGGAAGGCCGGCAGCAAGTCGCGCCTTGGCTTCTTCGGAACGCTGCTTCACCGCAGCCCGCGCCGCCGCCTGCCCGCCCGTAACCACCCCACTCGCGCCCGACATCAGCATGACCTTGGCCCCATCTTTCAGCTTCAGATCCGCCAGCGACCGCCGATCTCCCTCTAATACTTTGCCTTTGAATATGAGTTTTTGCTGCCGAGCAAACACACCGGTAGCGTCCTGCACTGCCGCCCGCAGCTCCTCTAGGCTGGCATCCTCCGGCAGTACCACCTCGTGCGACTCCTTCCCCACATGAACCTTCACCGCCCACGACGCCATATCCGCGCACAATTGGCCAGAACTCCTCACGAAACGTGACTTCCGAACTGCCCCCTCTTACTCGAGATTCTGTCTATCCAGCTCCAGTATGTATGTCGCAGCTGCCGGACGCGACTACGTCGCTGGCGGCTCAAGGTAGCTTCAGACGACAACGAACCAGTGAGGTCGCACCGCAGCGCTTCCTCTGCTATTTCAGACTGTGGGTATGAGAGGGGCCTATGGCTGGCGTGATAACGAGGCTCTACAGTCGTAACCTCAAATTGTTCTTAACCGCATTAATTTGTGCCGGAAGGATCAGGCTTGACAGGGACAAGCTTTATATGAACTGCATGGATATTAATGTCAGATTGGAAGTTGAAACGACGACTGTCACCTGCTGTTCCGGCCTCCACTTGGCAGCAGCGTGAGGGACTGAGGGCTGACGAGACGCTACGGGTACCGGCAACACATGGGAGACAGAGTGTGTATTTGGGCAACGGGTACCGGCAACACATGGGAGACAGAGTGTGTATTTAGGAAGAGTTTAGGCGGTTCCCCGGGCCGGGCCGGCCCGGGAACCGCGGATTCCACCCCGTGGAAATATGTAGACCTCGGTACCAAAGTTTGTTTTCTTACAAGTTATGTTCGCTACATGCTCACCAGATATTGGCGGTTGCGTAATGCGGATGTAACAACTACGTAATATACTAAATTTTTGACATGACATAATGTCCAGACAGAGCTAGTTGGACAGCTTGTCAGACAACTAGAGTAGAACACCATCACCGCCCGCCTAGTGTGTGCTGAGGAGATCCGCGCTTGACTTCTGACCAGTGAGCTTTTACTCCGATGCCACTCGCCTCCATACCCACCGCATGTCATGCGTCTACATTTATGAACCATCCCATGATATTCTTAGATAGCCAACCACGCAGCGGTGTCTCAAAGCAAGGAGCGAGTAGACCCCAAAAGGGCTTCGAAAGGGATCAAGGGACCATCAGAGCCAAAAGCGGGTGCACAAGGTGGTGGTTGTGAGGAGGGCACCATGCGAGTCTCTCCATCTTTGTTTCGCACCTCGGGAGGCCGTCCACGAAGTTCATAGCCACGTTAAAGCCCTTAGCCGTTGACAAATGAGCCGGACATGATGAGCCAAGACAAATGGTTTCCAAGGGCTGCGCGTGGCTAACATGGCCACTCTCCACACTTGTGGCGGTTAGCCTCTGAAAGCTAAACGCTAGCACAAATCTGTTCTAGTCTGTCTAGTTCTCTTGTTGCAAGATGGCAAAATGATGTTGTCGAGAGGCAATGGTGAAAGATGTTTCACTGCTGTACTTAGGCAGTAGATGTTGTAAGTGAACAAAGGAATTGTTAAAAGGTTCTGTCACCTCCCTCTACTGCATTGGGCTTAAATAGGTTTCAGCCCAGACTGGTTACGCCTGCAAGCTACGCTTACGTGCCAGGCGTTAGCGCTGTCTAATAACCGTCGTCATCTGCCTCGAGACGCGGCCTGCCTAGCATTGGGTTTCACGACGCGGCTCCTTCTGCATCGAAGAGCTCGTTCTGGCGCGTCATCTGGCTAGTTAGATTAATTATGCATATCTGTACGTACCGGGAGGTACTGGTCGTACTGTAGCATCAGCACCATTACAATATTGCAGTAGCGACGTACCCACGAGTATACGTCCGTCCTGTGGAAAAGCACGAATTGGAATCCGTAACGAGTACCTGTACAATGTCCTGCAATGTACTGTTGCAAGACTGTACTCGTCACACTCGTACCCTCCCCCTCTTGAGAGATCAATGAGGCCGCCGCGAGGCAGACCTCCGTGGTCTAAGCTCCTTTACTGAAGCAGTTACTGGGACTCAGGAATGCGCGCTGGATGAGCGTGCATGAAGTCAGTGTACGCTTGAGTCTTGGCAAAATTGTGCCATTAGGGCGTCTCCAAGAAATTTTGTAACGCGATTGTCCGGTGTACCTCGTTCAATCGGTGCCAGACAGGTGGAATGTCGTCATCACTCAAGTGCGTCATGAAGAGCAGATATTTGCCTCGTCGCCCAGGTAGCGACTTGATGCACACAGCGGAGATGTGCGAGACATCGAACTCTTCATCGTCTCCTTCAGGTACAGTCACCGGGACAGCTGGTCGTAGTGGAGCAGTAGCACAGGGTCGTAAGTTGTTAACATGGAACACATGATGTAAGCGTACTGTCGCTGGTAGTTTCAATCTGTAAATGTGTTTCCCAATCTGCTCCTCCACTGGAAAAGGGCCAAGCTGTCTGTCTCTGAGTTTCCGGTTTGGTTGTCCTCGCAGAAAAAGGTTTGCTGTGACGACTGACACCTTGTCTCCATTAGCGAAGTGTGGAGCTGTAGACGGTTCTGTGCGCGCCTGCATCTCGTCCTTGTGTAGCTGTAACACTGAGCGTACCAAGGTGTGTACTTCCTGTAACAATCTCAACCGTCCGGTTGCGTCTTGCGAAATTGGAATCGACGGTCGCATGCTGAACAGTAGTTCAAGAGGCTCTTCATGAGAGAACCCAAAGTTAGCCTCGAACGGTGTGTGCTCGATTCCAAGTGCACGCGAAGCGTTGTACGCAAACTCCACTTGCGGTAGAAGTGTCGACCAGTCAGAGCCATCATAGCAACAGAAGCAACGAAGAAGCTGCTGAAACGTGATGTTCACGCGCTCTGTCAACCCGTCTGTTTCTGGGTGTCTGCTGGAAGACATGTTCAAACGCATTCCGAGGCGTCTCCATAGTGTCTGCCAGAAAGCGCTGACAAATTTTGGGTCGCGATCGCTGATCAACACACGGGGCAGTCCATGTAAGCGGTAGACTCCCTGTAAAAACAAAGTGGCAGTTTCTTCGGCAGTAATCGACTCTGTACATGGCAGAAAATGGGCCATTCGAGTTAGATGGTCTACTACAATCAGCACACTGTTAAAGCCGTTGCTCTCAGGCAAGTGTGTCAGGTAGTCAAGTCTAACTGTGTGCCACGGTTTGGGTGGAACAGGTAATGGGTAAAGAGTCGGAGCCATCTGCGGTCGAATCTTCGCTCGTCGACACACGACGCAGCGTTCACAGAAATCTTTCACGTCTTGGCGGATTCGTTTCCACCAGAATCTGTCGAGTGCTTTAGCAAGAGTGCTAGCAACTCCTCTGTGACCAGCTGACGAACTTTCGTGCAGCTCTGTGATCAATCTCAGTCGGAGCTCATAGTTCTGTGGAGTACAGAGGCGATTGAGACGCCAAAAATACCCGTCTTTGGCTTCTATCCGACTGTCTCTTGTCCACTCACCATCGTCCCCATAAAACGAATCTTGTGAGAACCCCTCGCGAATGAGATCAGCGAACTCAGGGCTCAGCCGCAGCGCGTCAACAGTCAGTGAATTTAACTGTGCGTCTTCAAACAACAACTGGGCCTTCCGTCGTAATTCTCGATCTGACGGAACCTCGCCATCCCAAAATATGGGTACTGTGGCATGAGGTACGAAGTCTGGACGCCGGCTTAACGGGTCAGCTTCGTTCAGAGCTCCCTTGCGATATGCAAGTGTCATCGAGCCCACAAACGGTTGCAAATCCCGCAGGTATCTTGCTTGCCGCTTGTTCAGCCTGTTGTTCGGTTGCATGAGCAGATGTCGCAGTGTGTCGTGGTCTGTTACGACAAGGAACTTAGAACAGCCTTCAAGATAACACCTCCAATGCTTGACAACTTCGCATACGGCCAAAGCTTCTAAGTCGTACTCAGAGTAAGTGTTACCACGCTCAGCTGGATTCAGCTTACGCGCCCAGTAAGAGACTGGTTGAAGACCTCCTCCTTGGTCTTGCAACAGGACTGCTGCAATCCCCACTGTTGAAGCATCTGTAGCCACGGTGAACGTCGCGTCCCAGCCGACCTCCGGAAGGATCAGGCATGGCGCGGAAATGAGCCGTAACTTGAGAGTCTCGAAGGCTTCCAAACAGGCAGGCGTCATCGTAACCTTCTGTCATTCTGTGGCTGGGACTTCCGCAGTAAGTCCGTCAATGGAGCCGTAAGGTCGCTAAAATGGTGTATAAATCTGGCATAGAAGTTGCAGAATTGTACGAAACTGCGAACCTCCTTCTGCGTCTTGGGCACTGGCCAGTCTGCAACGGCCTCGACTTTCTTTGTAGAAACCGAAATTTTACCGGCTGACACAATGTAGCCCAGGTATTCCATCTGTTGTAGTCCGAAGAAGCATTTCTTAAGGCGTAATTTCAGCCCTTCCTCCTTGAATCGCTGCAGCACTAGACGTAGGTGCTCCAGGTGCTCCTCTAGTGCTCGACTGTAAATGCATACGTCATCTAGGTAGACTGTCACGAACTTATGTAAAAAGTCGCGAAGAATGTCATTCATCATTCGTTGAAATGTAGCCGGCGCATTGCATAGGCCAAACGGCATGGCGACCCATTCCATTAAGCCATCAGGGGTCTGAAAAGCCGTCTTGTGAACGTCCTGGTCACGCACTCGAACTTGCCAGAATCCTGAGGCGAGGTCGAGGTGTGTATAGAAATTCGCGTCTTTAAGTTCGTCGAGAGTATCATCCACACGCGGAAGTGGGTAAGCATCTTTACGCGTAACCTCGTTAAGGCCACGGTAGTCAATGCACAGACGCAGCGAGCCATCAGCTTTCCGCACAAAGAGAATTGGCGAGGCGAACTCACTGTAGCTGGGACGGACCAGACCAGCCTCCACCGCGTCTTTGAGCTGTCGATTTAGCTCAGCGCGCTCTGCAGGTGATAACCTGTTCAGACGTTGACGTCGCATTGGGCCAACAGTTTCAATGGGATGATCCCACTGTCGGCTTACATGTGGAGAGTCGACAGGTTGCAGTAACTCCGGGAAGTCATCGAAGAGTAACGACCGGAAGTTGTCACGTTGGTATGCAGTTAGCTCCTCTCCAGTGTGAAAGTCGGTCGGTTGTTCAGCGGCTGAAGTAAGTTCAATGACGTAAAAATCAGCATGACGTCCCCTGCTGCGGCGTGTCTTGCGCATGAGTTTCTGAACTTTCGTAGATGACAGTAGTAGACACTCGGGGCGTCGTTCCTCGAGCGTAGTCTCCACTGCTGTGCCGTCCATTAATGTAAAAATTCTGGTTGTACCAAACTGTAAAGAGGCATGTTCGTCATCAAGCCATGGTAAACCCAGGATTAAATCAGCTGTACGTAAATCACGTAAGACGTAAAAAGTCCGGTGAAATTCGTGTCGAGCCAGCTCAAAAGTGACGTCACAGACTGTCGTAGAAGTCACTCGTTGTCCGTTGGCGAGTCGAATTGGGGTCTTACTTGCAGACTTCCGAGTCTGTAAAGCAAAGCGTCGTACAAAGTCCTCTGACACAAAATCAAGCGTCGCAGCGCAGTCCACTAATCCAGAAATTTGGTGTCCGCCATCAGGAGTTTTCACAGTCAGCTCAGTTCGAATTAACGGGCGAGCTTCCGTGAGGTCAGCCAGTAGGGCTGTAGCTGGCGAAGAAAATTGTTGTAGCGTAGCGATGGACGGTTCCGCGTCGTTTGAAGGTACATGCACCGAGTTAGGTTGATCTGGCGCTGTAGGTTCTGTTGAGTCGTTAAACGCACAATCTGCGTCGACTAACCACATCTGTACATGCCAAGGAGCGGGAGCAACCACCTCCTGTTGCGCTGGGTTCTCCAGTGACTGACGAGTAAAAAGCTGTGTCCTCGCTGGGAATTCTTGGTAGACTTTCCAGTGCTTAGTCACTCGAGTAAATTTCGCCCATTTCGGTAGTACAAAAACAGCCATCGTAGATGTCGGAGATGTTCGACGACAGTCCTCAATATGCTGCGCAATCTGCTCAGCTAACTCCCAGGGTGGTTTGATGAACACCCGTTCTCCTGACAAATCTCTGTCTAGAATCGAGTCACTCGGCGAAAAGTGAGGTAAATCACCGTGCGAGTTAAGACCTTCATCATTAGCACATCCCTCCAATGTGAAGTTGAATCGTGCATGCAGAGGGTCAAAGATTGAGTCAACCAGTTTCCAATCAATTGAACGTCTGGTTACAAGTTTACGACTCTGTCTCTGCTTAGTCTGACGACGACGACCTGCTACTAGTGTTACAGGTGTCGCGACTGTAGTCGATGGAGATGCCGAAGGTGTTTCGACGACCTCTGTCGCTAACAGTGTCTCAGAATGAACAGTAGATGTAGCCGGCTGCTCCAGTTCATTTGTAGAACAGCCTTGCCACCATCATTGCTTCTTAGGTTCCATCGGTGCCTTGCCCTTGAACTCCGGGCATTGGAACAGTCGGTGTCCCTTCTTGTGGCACTTGAAGCAGAGTCCTTCGTCCATGTGTCGTTGACGTTCCTTAGGTGTCATTGCCTTTGAGAGTGTGTTAAAATCTTCGCGGCCAGATGTTTGACCACGTCCGCCATTGTTGCCTCCACCACGTCCGCGTCCGCGTCCGCGTCCGCGACCACGGCCACCCTTGTTACGCTTCCAAATGTTAGAGGCCTCGTCGAGAGGGTCCTCAAAATTACGCTTGCGTGTAGGCTGGGAAGATGGACCAGCAGTAGACTTCATATTGCCGAGTTCCGGCGAATCTGTAACGACGTCGTTCAGGAAATTTTGCAGCTCCACCAGTGTAATCTGGTACCCCTTCTGAGCTCGGTGTGATTTAGCCTGGTTCTTGAGCGAAGTGTTCGCTAGGCCATTAATGAAGCGTACACACCGTACACTAGCTGTCAAATGTTCACGAGACCGACGTAAGTAGTCGTTGTACTCCTTAGTGTAGACCGCGTAACTCATCGTGCTGCTCTGCGTAAAGCTGAGCAAAGCGTTAATTGCATCGTCCTTGATGTTCGGAAGAAACATTGACTTGCGTAACTCCGTAACAAGCTCGTCGTACGTAGCTGGAATGGGAGGCTGATTTTTCCGATTCAACCACCACCCATTCAGATGTCCAGCAAACTGTGAAGTAATAACCCAGATAACTGAGTCGTACGTGTCAGGCGAAATCCCAAGCATGAGAAAACGCTGAGGCTGAGCTTCAAGCCAATCCTCCAGTACGTGAGCTACTTGGCCATTCTGATTCGGTTAATTAATTGCTGCCTTACGCTGGGTCTCCGTGAGGGTCACAGGTAGTCCAGCCAAATCGTGGGTAGGCATCGGCTGTCCCACTCGTAAATCTGTAGGTCCTTCACATTCAGTCGATTGATGTGTCCGCGAATCAGCAGCCAGACAGAACCAGAGTCGACCGTCGTAAACCGGGAGTACATGTGGAACTGCCTAGGGATAGACGTGTCATCGTGCAGGACTGGAACGTGTTGTTTGATTGCCCGGAAAAAGGATTCCCACTGAGTCACGTAACCAAAGTGAAGTAACTCACTCTTGTGCTTCTCAGCACGAAGTAACCCCTTCTGTGCGGGCGTAAGTGTCAGACCGTCGATGTTGATGGTTTCCGGGACGACGTAAGTGCCATCCGGATTAACTGTCGACTGTGCCAAAACAGCCTGTTCAACTTGAGCAGGTGTGCGTAAGTTGTTCGTAGCAAACATGACTGGAATAGATGCCGAGTACGCGTAGACAAGTTGTCGTCCTTGAGGTAGCGTAATGTTAACATGTTCACCACTCAACAGCGTCAAATCATCCGGTGTCAAAACAAGACCGGTCTCCTCGTGTAACTCGCGAACAACAGCGTCGACAGGCTCTTCGTTAGGTAAGACAGAGTCAGCTGGGAACCAAGTTTTACCAGAACGAGGCTCACGCTGTAACACCAACTTCAAGTCCGACGGTTTAGTTCCTCCAATGTGAATTACCAACACCACGTAATGTCCGGGTCCTAGAGAAGCCATCTCAACTCAGTCAAGCAACGTCGAGCGAATCAACGAACAACGAAAGCGTGCGTCGACCAAAGAGCTCCGAAACCAGTGTGGCGGTTAGCCTCTGAAAGCTAAACGCTAGCACAAATCTGTTCTAGTCTGTCTAGTTATGTTGTTGCAAGCTGGCAAAATGATGTTGTCGAGAGGCAATGGTGAAAGATGTTTCACTGCTGTACTTAGGCAGTAGATGTTGTAAGTGAACAAAGGAATTGTTAAAAGGTTCTGTCACCTCCCTCTACTGCACTGGGCTTAAATAGGTTTCAGCCCAGACTGGTTACGCCTGCAAGCTACGCTTACGTGTCAGGCGTTAGCGCTGTCTAACCGTCGTCATCTGCCTCGAGACGCGGCCTGCCTAGCATCGGGTCTCACGACGCGGCTCCTTCTGCATCGAAGAGCTCGTTCTGGCGCGTCATCTGGCTAGTTAGATTAATTATGCATATCTGTACGTACCGGGAGGTACTGGTCGTACTGTAGCATCAACACCATTACAATATTGCAGTAGCGACGTACCCACGAGTATACGTCCGTCCTGTGGAAAAGCACGAATTGGAATCCGTAACGAGTACAT